>JAKWJD010001737.1:0-65736 GCA_027705065.1 Solanum peruvianum | reverse complement strand
ACTGTCGGAGTCGACGGAACCCACGACGGACCGTCATGGGCACGACGGACCGTCAAGGGTGCCACATTCCGGTACCAGGATAGAAATAGAGGATCGGGTGCCACGTTCCAGTACCAGGTTAGAATGAGGATCAGAGTGTCACTTTCCGACACCAGGATAGTATATGGATCGAGTGCCATGTTCCGGTACCAGGATAGAATGAGGATCGGAGTGTCACATTCCGACACCAGGATAGTATATGGATCGGGTGCCACGTTCCGGTACCAGGATAGAATGAGGATCGGAGTGTCACGTTCCGACACCAGGATAGTATATGGATCGGGTGCCACGTTCCGGTACCAGGATAGAATGAGGATCGGAGTGTCACGTTCCGACACCAAGATAGTATATGGATCGGGTGCCACGTTCCGGTACCAGGATAGAATGAGGATCGGAGTGCCACGTTTCGGCACCAGGATAGAATATGGATCGGAGTGTCACGTACCGACACAAGAGGAAGAAAGATAATGAATCTTGAAAGATGTTAATATACTCAATGTAATGAACCTAATTCCCAAATGAGTATGGTATTGAGGCTTAAGTCCTCATGGATGAACTTGGTGGTACTTATTAATGATTTAGTACTTGTTGTTGCTACATGTTGAGTATTGTAGTTGATTTATGATATTATCTAATATATACTATTTTCTATTTTGAGTTGGCCGATGATATCTACTTAGTACTCGTGTTTTGTACTGACCCCTACTTGTTTGTTTCTTTCTTTGTTATATGTGGAGTGCAGCAAACGTTCCATCATCTTCAACTCAACCGCAACTCTAGCCAGTCTTCATCAAGACAGATTTCAGGGTGAGCTAATGCTTCTAGCTCGGACTGCATCTTCCACTTCATGTCTTGATGCCTTGAACTTCCGGCACGGACTAGCTTTTACTTGTTTTAGCTTTCTTAGAATACTCTTAGTTTAGTAATTTCATCATAGATGTTCTTGTGATGATGACTTCCAGATTTTGGGGATAATGAGTTATAAATTTTAGAAGTTGTTTAATTGATTTTGTTAATGAGTTTAAGTCTTCCGCATTGTATTCTATTCAATATGTTTGGGTTTAGATTGGTTGGTTCGCTCACATAGTAGGTTAAGTGTGGGTACCAGTCGCGGCTCGGTTTTGGGTCGTGACAACAATAAAACATCATATCAATTTGAAAATGAATTAAAAAAATGAACGAAAACCAATGTTTTTTACAAGGAAACAGTAAGGAACATACTTAATCAAGGAAATGGCAAGGAACATATCAACATACAAAAAATCAAGTCTCTTTGTAATTTCAGAACAACAAGGACACATGTCTGGTGCAATTCATTCTTTTGAAGAGTTTCTAAGCGAATGAAGCTAGCGACAATATGTTTTACAAATTCATTGTTAAACATTAATTACCTAAGACTAAAAATGAAGAAGCTTCATAACAAGTAAATTACATAAATTATTGAGAAATTTTATGATAAATACGAGTTAAATTTAAATAAGATACCGAACATTTGGTAAGATGAAAAAAAAGGAGGATATGGAAATACACAAACATTTTACAAAGAAAATGGAAAGCATAAATATGACAAAATGAAATAAAAGGTGAAAAATTATTAACTCTTACGTCCGCCAAGTTTATAGATTGAAAAAAATCTTGTATGCAACTCATCACTCTAACGTATGAGAAATGGTTTGTCTGAAAAAGTTGAGCAACAACATTAAGTTGTTGCTTAACTTTTTGTCTTAAAAGTACAAGGATAATAGCAATTAATATAATTATCATTAAACACTAACTGAATTGACATTCTTGGAAATATGGGATGGAGACAGAGAAACATTGTCGCAAAGATAGAGGAAAGAAAATTAAGAAAGTAAATAATACCCAACACACTCTAAATATGGGGTACTTTGGAGTAACCCTTGACCTGCGTTTATGGGTAAATTTCCACTAAAGAAGGAGCTTTCTTTAATGGAAATTCACCTATAAAAATAGGTCAAAAATTTTCTCCAAACTACCACATATTCATAAAGTGTTGAGTACTCTTTACATTCTTAATTGATCTCTTTCGTCTAGCTCTGTGAAAATGTTTCTCCGTTCCGTTTCCTTGGTGTCAAGTATGACAATTCTCGATTGGTGTTTGATCATAATAATTTTGAATATTATGATTATTATATTTTAATTTAAATCTTATGACTCATCAACTCAGCCTAACGTTGTTGCGTCGATTTTACAAAACAAACCATCTGATATACATTGGACTAATGAGTTCCATGCAAGATGTGTTGCTACTGTTGATGAATTTGCCGGGTCTAGGGGTTAGTAATGTTTTACCCTTTTTCGTATCATTTTTCTATATATGCTTCTTAGCGTTTTTTACTTTTCTTTGTAAAATATGTATGTGTCTATGTGTATCCCTTTTTTATTTGTCTTATCAGATGTTCGATATCTATTTTAGATTTAACACATATTTATACATATCTATCATGCAATTTCTCAATGTTTTATGTAATTAACATGTTATAAAAGTTTATTTACTTTTAGTTTTAGGTGATTAATATCACTTAATATGACTTGTTCATTATTGTAGTTTTTTCTAATATTTATTTTGATATGCTTCACTTGGGTCTATCTAAAACAATCTCTCAACCTCACCTCCACAGGGTAGAAGTAGGGTTGCATGAACATCCAATTTAATACAAGTGAAAATGAAAATAATATGAGATTTAATTAATGTCTTATCTCTCTAGTGTTTTCAATATATACTTTCAGTTGTTGGATTTTGAAAAGGTGTGAATGGAAAATGAAGAGTTGCGACTTTTATGAAGAGTTGTGACTTTTATGAAATGTTGCGACTTTTATGAAAAGTTGTGACTTTTATGAAAAGTTGCGATTTTTATAAAAAGTTGTGACTTTTATGGAAAGTTGTGACTTTTATGAAAGGTGACGACCTTTCTGAAAGATTGCGACTTTTCCAAAGGTTTGTGACCTTTCCGGTAAGGCACAATAAGAACCTTTTCGCACTACCCTTTGTTTTCTATAAATTGAGGGATTTCCTCTCATTTTAATATAGAATTCATGGACTTCTTCTTCAACTACTAAATCTAGTATTCTAAGTGTACTTTACTGCCGTTGAGTGGTTTGCTGACACCGGAGTTTTTGGTATCTATACTCTGGTGATTGAGATCATTTTACCCTGGGAGGTCATATTCCAAATTAAACCTCGGATACTAGAGGGGAATTATTTCCTTAAGGGGACACTGTGAATTCAGTGGACTTGATCTTTTTCCTATTAAAATTTTTTCAGATTCTGGTACGTGTTTTACAAACTTTAGATTTGTGAATTAATTTCAGTTCTTTTATTCTTTTGTTCTTCACTGGTTCATTAAACTTGGTAACTTCGTGTTTCTGCAATGTTTGTTGGAATCAGTAAGATTCTTTAGACATATATTAACAACAATTCTTCTTTAAGAAAAATATTTCGTATATTTGTTTTAAAAAAAATCTGTTTCTGATTCTAGTTTTGCTACTAGTTTTAATTTTCTAGTTATGAAAATGTTTTTAAACTTTGTTTTCTTACAAAGATGTTCAAAGTTTTATTCTAAGTATGTTTGGAATACAACATGAACAACAATCTTAAGGAAATTATTATACTGTTAGTATTTTTTTGTATTCTACTGATTGAGAGAATCTGATCATGGAAGTAGAAGATAAATGCATTACTTCTCCATAATTCATTGCTTTGTTTTAGTAAAGTTGAAGTGAGAATGTAAATTTTTTTTTAATGGTATTCCGTTTAAAGATTACCAGGTAACCTTCTTATTAAATTATCTAAGGAGGAAAATAGTTTCTAAGAGTAATCATCTTTGATTTTTTATTTTTTTTATTATGTGTATCTTTGGAAAGAGATTTGCAAACCATATGTTGTGGAATGAATTTTACTTCGCAGATATTGTTGCTTTTAAAATTCATTAGTTTGCAAAAATGAGAGATGCATAGTTTTGTTTGATAAAATAGTATGTCAAATTGTTGTAGTTGGAAGACTATTTGATAAGAAAAACATTTCTATATGATAAAGAATATGTGTTATTTTGTTTGGAGAAAAAAAAAACTTTTGTAGTTTTGTACTCCATGAGAAATGTTAGTGTGTATGATTTTTGTAGACTTAAAATTTTTGTGGTTTTATAATCTGGATAAATTGGACTCTACAATTGGTTTGAATAATATGAAAACTTCACATAATAAGTCAATGTTGTACTTTTGATTTTCTATAAACTTCAATGTATTATAGAAATAAATTGTACAATTGTGTTCTTTTATGGTTAAAAAAATACTTGTTCAAAATAAATTACTAGTATATAGTGTGACTAGTATGAAACATCCAAATTATATATATACTTGTTCAAAATAATTGTGTTCTTTTATGGTTAAAAAAATACTTAAAATGTTGTGATATTTCATGAAAATATATGTCTATTATAATAAATGTATTTGCATAGACATGAATATTGGTGAATAGTCATTTGTTATGTTTTTGTAAAAATAACATTTGAACTATATTGCATTTATTGAACCCGATGAAACTTTGTTCATGGCTAGTTCTATAACAATCATATTGAAAGTTATGGAAATGTCCTTCTGAAAAGGACATTTGACAATCTAAACAATGTTTTGTATCACACAAAATTGTAAGAAATAGGAACAAAATATTAGTGAGGAAAAAGCTGCCTCTCGAAGAGCTTTTCAAACTCAATGTTTTTATTTTTTCTTACTTGCTTGAGTCAATGTTTGTGACATGAACACTTGGGGCATGTCAATTACAAAATTTTGTAAGGAAAACTGATGAACTTAGGAGTTTTGCCTAACTTTGAGTGCAATAAATAAAAATGTCAAGTTTTTGTGGAATCTAAGTATGTTGAACATTCTTATAAATTTGTTGAAAGGAATTCTAATCCCTTAGAATTGATTAACACTGACATTTGTGATATGAAATTAACACCATCTCATGGTGGGAAAAAGTATTGTTACTTTTATTGAGAATTGCATTATAAATGACTATGTCTATTTGCTGAATGGTAAGGATGAAGCAATAGAAATGTCTAGACAATGTAATATCGAAGTTGAAAATCAGTGTGAAAAAATATATAAGAAGTGATAAGAATGGAGAGTATAAATCTCATTGTGCAGAAATATGTTTGGAAAGTGAAATATCAAACTACGGCCATATTCACATCAAATCTAATGAAAAACCGAACGTTGAAAGAAATGATGGATCCATTATTTATAAGTTCGGGTTTACACAAAACTTGTGTGGAGGAACTATCCTTATTGCAAAAGGGAACAACAAAATGTTGTCTTTTTAGAAAGAAAACGACTTTGTTTGATCAAAATACAATCTTTTCCATATGAGAAATGGAAAGGAAGGAAATCCAACTTGAAATATTTCAAACCGCTGGAGTATCTAGTCAAATTCCAAGTTCCTATTCCTGAAAGAATTAAAATAGGACCTATCATTGTGGACTGTAAAATTAGACTTGAGTTGTCTAGAGAAGGGTCTAAAAGGCCTAGGTTCTAAAAAGGATAATGTACTTAATAAAGAGATTCAGAGGCTTAGTAAAATGTTAAAGGACATTTACTTCCTCCGAATATGATTTTGTAACATTTTGTGTGTCTTCTGTAAACTCATCCTTTGGAAAGATGGTGTCAATAAACAATATTGAAGTTAATTGATCTTCTTCAAGAAAATAAACTTTTGGGTTCAAAATGAATCTTTAGAAGGAAAAATAATAGTTGATGGAACTGTTGAAAAATATAAAGCAAGACTTTGTGTCAAAGGCTTTAGAAAAAAAAATAAGATTTTTTGATCTTGTCGAAATGTATACTCGTTAGTAATTAGAATTACATCCATTCAGATGCAAAAAATTACTGTGGTATATGACCTCCAAATTCATCAAATGAAGGTGAAAAGAACTTTCTTAAATATAGAATTGGAGGAAGAAATTTACATGGAATACCCGAGGTTTTTGAGGTACCTGGTAAATAAAAGACAGTATGTGAACTTGTTAAGTCACATTATGGAAGCACCAAAACAATGACATGATTCAATCAAAACATGTCGGAAAATGGATTGAAGAATGATGGAAGTGATAAATGTGTTCACATTAAAATCATAAGGTCATTGTTTGTTTGTATATTGGTGATATGTTAATCATCAATAGAGACACTAATGACATAAATGTTACTAAACATATGCTATAAAGCAAGTGGAATGAAAATTATTGGAGTTGCTAATGCGATATTAGAAATAAGAATTCGTAGAACTCCATAATGTTTAGCATTTTCATGGTCTCATTGCATTGAAAATGTACTTAACTAGTTCAAATATTTGAATGTCAATATTGTCAAGTGTCCAATAAATGTGAGCTTTGTATTTCAAAAGAGTGAAAACAAAAGTGACTCACAATTGGATTGTGCTAGATTTTTGGGAAGCATGATGTATATCATATAGTGTGTGCGATCAGATATAGCATTTGCTATTTTAAACTGAGTCCGTTCACAAGTGATGCCAAATAAATTCATTAGATGACAATAAATAGAGTTTTGGAGTATTTAAAATAATACTTAAAACTATGTCTTGCATTATGACAATATCCAACAATATTGAAATATATAGTGATGCAAATTGAATCATCGGAAGAATGAAGTAAAATTCACGAGTGGATATGTATTTACTATTGGTAGAGGAGCAGTCTCTTAGAAATATTTCAAAAGAGACATGTATCGCTAGCTCTACAATGATCTTTGAGCTAGGTGCTCTAGATAAGGTCGGTGAATAAGTTAAAAGACTCCGGAATTTCTTAATAGATATTCTATTTTGGCCCAAACCATTGGCATTAGTATGCATACACTTTCACAGTCAAGATGCAATAGGTAGGGCATGGAGCATGACGTATAACAGAAAGTCTCGTTACATACGACATACACATGATACTGTTAGAAAACTACTCTCTAGTGAAATTATCAGAATTGACTATGTAAAGTCAAAGGATAATGTGTCGGATCCACTTACAAAAAGGCCTAACTAGAGAGAAAGTCAAAAAATCATCTAAGGGAATGAATTTACGGCTTAGGACAAGTCATCATGGCGGTAACTCTATCGAGCAGACTGGAGATCCCAAGATCTAGATTCAAGGAGAAAAACAAAGTTGTGAATGACGGTTTGGCATTGTCAATAAACTCATTCCATTCTCATGATGAAGACAATGCTCAGGGACAAGGATACAACATTAAGGCTTGTTAATGAGTTAATAAAGCTTAATGGTTTTAATGATTTGCTAAGTTTGGCAGAGTTTACTAAATAGTGTATCTACGCGATAACACGGTTAGAAATCACCTATGTGAGTGTGAAGTGTAAGCCTCTTCAAAGAAGATGATTGTCAAAAGCCCATCTCTCTATACACTCATGAAAACAGGAGGTGTTCATGGCTAAAACGAACACAACCGTAAGAACCATAAATGGTAAAGGGTTAATTGTGTGACATATGGTTGTCTAGGTATACACCAAAGTTTGACGGTTCAAAGATATCGCATTACCGATTGACCGAGTATATCCGACATGTGTTCACTACGGAAAGTCCAAGGGGAAACCTACTTATCCATATGCAATTAATTCTTGCTTATAAAGTACACATACTTGTATGTTTCTTTGTCTTCGAGTCATTCCCATTCATGCGGGGGATTGTTGGATTTTGAAAAGGTGTGAATGGAAAATGAAGAGTTGTGACTTTTATGAAGAGTTGTGACTTTTATGAAATGTTGCGACTTTTATGAAAAGTTGTGACTTTTATGAAAAGTTGCGATTTTATAAAAAGTTGTGACTTTTATGGAAAGTTGTGACTTTTATGGAAGGTGACGACCTTTCTGAAAGATTGCGACTTTTCCAAAGAGTTTGTGACCTTTCCGGTAAGGCACAATAAGAACCTTTTCGCACTACCCTTTGTTTTCTATAAATTGAGGGATTTCCTCTCATTTTAATATATAATTCATGGACTTCTTTTTGAACTACTAAATCTAGTATTCTAAGTGTACTTTAATGTCGTTGAGTGGTTTGCTCACACTGGAGTTTTTTGTATCTATACTCTGGTGATTGAGATCATTTTACCCTAGGAGGTCATATTCCAAATTAAACCTCGGATACTAGAGGGGAATAATTTCCTTAAGGGGACACTGTGAATCAGTGGACTTGATTTTTTCCTATTAATTTTTTTTTTCAGATTCTGGTACGTGTTTTACAAACTTTAGATTTGTGAATTAATTTCAGTTCTTTTATTCTTTTGTTCTTCACTGGTTCATTAAACTTGGTAACTTCGTGTTTCTGCAATGTTTGTTCGAATCAGTAAGATTCTTTAGACACATGTTAACAACAATACTTCTTTAAGAAAAATATTTTGTATATTTTTTCTTAAAAAAATCTATTTCTGATTCTAGTTTTGCTACTAGTTTTAATTTTCTAGTTGTGAAAATGTTCTTAAACTTTGTTTTCTTACAAATACGTTCAAACTTTTATTCTAAGTATGTTTGGAATACAAGATGAACAACATCAGTAAGCTAGCTTCTTTGCATATCACGGAAAGAGAACCAATGTCCTCTACAGCTGAATGAAACGTTATTTGAAGTATTCATTTAGTTTCATTGTAAGAGAAATTGATGAAGTTATGTAATAAGTACTATTAATTGCAAAAACATCCTTCCAGTCTATAATGATAGATAGCATGTACTATAGATAGCATGTACTTGCATATATTGATAACATAAGTAATTTATTTATATATGTTATGCAAGTTATCTATTGTTTATTTGTCTATATATGTTTTGTCCCAAATTTAGATGATATATCATGTCTGAAAAAAAAGTTAGGCTCAAATAGCAATCAATAGCAAATAGTAAAAAAGAAGGCATCAAAATTAAGCAAAGAAACACAATTTGAGATAAATTCATCACATCCAATAAAAATTGAGAAGATACATACATGGAAGAAACCAAAAGAGATGATAAGAGAAGTGGTGAAATCTGTCAATGGAGTTCCTACACCAGAATAACAGCCAGCTGCAACTATAACCAAAATACTCCTGCCAGAAGCAGCCATGTCCACCATCACCTATGACAGAGATTGTAGTGCTGCTGGTTATTTAGGGTTTAAAAATAAAGGTAAAATGGTTTGATATAGCCTTATATATAGAAAGGTGTCAAAAAGGGCCGGCCTAGAACCATCCGGCCCAAGCTCACGGGCCAAGGAATTTAAAGGGCTAGGATGGACCAACTCGTCATTTTGAAGGGCCTGAAAATGCTCAACTCAACCCAGCTCTAGCAGAGCTGAGGGCTAGGGTGATCTAGCCCTTTTTATTTCCTTTTTTTCTTTTCAAGTTTATAATTTTATAAGATCAAGAAAATGAGAAGATTTTAAAATCAAATATGACAAACAATCGTGTTATTTCAACAACACTAGCAAAAATATATAGTATAATTAGCATGTCTCTTGCCCACCGGATATGCGAGCTAGATAAAAAGTGACAAGCAAAATGATAGGGAAGCGAGGTCGCGAGATTAATCTATGTATCGTAGATACATGTGAGTTTACTTCGATGGAGTGTATTTAGAACAATGTGTTTGTATTGTGAGACCTTCTATTTACCAAATATAGCCTTATATTTGTAGAATTTGTATTGTGAATCCTTATATTTACTCTTTTATTATCTGAACTCATCTCAGTATTTCAAGTATAATTTTTAACTTGATATTGTGTGTGTTGCACAAACACTCATACGTTGTCTAAACAAACAAATCTTATAATTCATGTAGGAATATTTTAATCATGTGTGACTAGCATGAAACAAAGAAAACTCATTTTTAATACTTAATCTAGATATGTCTGCTTTGTTTGCAAAAGACATATTATTTTCCATTCTCTCAGGAGCTCAGCTCCTCCCCGATTTTCCCCATTCTTCCAAGAGCTCAATTCAAGGGCATTTTATATTTGATATGCATTATAAGTTTCTTAGTTTTTAAGTTATGTTAGTTCGTATTTCTTTCTCTCTTTGTCTTTTTCTATTTATTTGATTTTAGGGTCGAGTGTCATTGAATTTTCTAATTTTTTTTGGAGATTTTATTTTGATTTGTGCCTGATGTTAGTGTAATATGCTTTTATAGTGGGTGTTATGACTTCAAATGATTTCAATAGAATATGTCGCAAGTTTGAGCAGATTCTAGGATTTATTCGTAAAATCTCAATTTCACCAAAAATTAATATTATTTTTTGTCAATTTTCTTAGGCATTGTACTGTTAGTGGTCCACTATATATATATATATATATATATAATATATATATATTATATATATATATAATATATATATATAGTATATATAATATATATATCTTGACTCTTTGTTACCCTAAAAAGATAGGGTATTTGATCTTGACCTATGCTATTCAATGGAACCATTAATTTTGAAAATATTATACATGTATATGAGTTGCATATCATGGTGCTTCATAAATTAGCATAGGAATTGGATGCTGAAAATGTGGAAACATTTGATTGTAGAATAAAACAAGAATGGTGGCAACTGCATATTAAATATAGATTTTGATGTTTTAAAATTTCTTAATAATTTGAATGATGCAGATTTTGTTGATTATAAAATTAATTTACCTTTAGTTGTTGAGGAGCTACCCGTATTGCGTAACACTAATGATGATGTGTCCTCCCCATACAATATATATTGATGTGTCCTTATCACCATAAAAAGATACAGTTAGTGTGTGTAATGACCTGTTTAGTCGTTTTGAGCAGCAAATTTTATTTCTGGAAAAACTCGCTGAGACGACGGATCCCACGACGGACCGTCATGGGCACGACAGACCGTCGAGGGTGTCTCGTTACAAAACACTTAGAATTCTGAAATTTTAGTGCTGAAATCCACTCTCTGAACTCTGTGACGGACCTGCAGGACAGACCGTCACAGACACGACGACCGTCGTGAGCCTCCGTTTCAAAACACTTCAACTCTTGAAAATTGGGTACTGGGAGCAATTCTCTGAACTTCGTGACGGAAGTTTAGGACGGACCGTCGTAGGCACGACTGACCATCACAGATCCTCAGTAAAAAGTTAGTCTCTGAACTCTGTGACGAAAGCAGCAGGACGGACCGTCGCATGCACGACGGGCCGTCACAGGTTGCGTAATCCCAGGCTGGGTCGGATTTCTGTAAATATTTTAAGGGGCATTTTGGACTATTCCTGCTTATAATTATAAAGTTAGTGGTTAATATTAATAACTCTATTACTTGGGGGTTAAAAGAGATAACCTTGAATTAATTAGTGAGTTAATTCCTCATCTTTTATACTTAATTATATGCTAATTAGGGTAAAAGAAAGAGGGTTTGAATAAGAAAAATAGAAAGAACAAAAGAGGGAGAAACGAACGAGAAAGAGGAGAAATGAAGAGGGAAAGCAAAGCTTTGGGAATTTACTTGCTTGATCACGAATCTTCGGTGGAGGTAGGTTATGGTTTTTATGCTATTCGTAGTAAACTCTTAATAGCGAATGATATGTATTGGGTAGTCTGTATGAATGTGAATATATACTTGTGATAAAATAAGCATGTTGAAGCTATTGAATCCTAAATCTTGGAGAAACCCTAATCTGCTTTGTTAATGAGATTGATGATGCCTTGGTATAAAAGAAGGCTTGATGAACTAAAGTGATGAGATTAGGGGATCGGAGTGTCACATTCCGACACAGATCGGAGTGTCACGTTCTGACAAATAGAATTAGGGGATCGGGTGTCACGAACCAACACGTACGATTTGGGGATCGGAGTGTCACGTTTCAACACATAGAATTAGGGGATCTGGTGTCATGAAGCGACACGTACAATTAGGGGATCGGAGTGTCACGTTCCGACAATAGAATTAGGGGATCGGGTGTCACGAACCGACACGTAGAATTAGGGGGTCGGAGTGTCATGTTCCGACATATAGTAGTAGGGGATCGAAGTGTCACGTACCGACACAAGAGGAATAAAGATAATGAATCTTGAAAGAATGTTAACAAATTCGAACGAAAAGAACCTAATTCCCAAATGAGTATGGCATTGAGGCTTGAGTCCTCATGGGTGAACTTGGCGGTGCTTATTGATGATTATAGTACTTGTTGTTGCTACATGTTGAGTATTGTAGTTGATTTATGATATTATCTGATAAATACTGTTTTCTATTTTGAGTTGGCCGATGATAACTACTCAGTACTTGTGTTTTGTACTGACCCCTACTTGTATGTTTTCTTTCTTGTTATTTGTGAAGTGCATCAAACGTGCCGTCGTCTTCAACTCAACAGCAACTCTAGCCAGTCTTTATTGCATCGGATTTCAGGGTGAGCTAATGCTTCTAGCTTGGACTGGATCTTCTTCTTCATGTCTTGATGCCTTGAAGTTCCGGCATGGACTAGCTTTTACTTGTTTAGTTTTTGTAACGACCTGTTTAGTCGTTTTGAGCAGCAGATTTTATTTCTTGAAAAACTGGCTGAGACGACGGACACCACGACGGACCGTCAGGGGCACGACGGACCGTCGGCGGTGTCCCGTCCCAAAACACTTAGGAATTATGAAATTCGAGTGTTGAAATCGACTCTCTGAACTCTGTGACGGACCTGCAGGACGGACCATCACAGGTACGACGAACCGTCGTGAGCCCCCGTTTCAAAACACTTCAACTCTTGAGAATTTGGTACAAGGAATGATTCTCTGAACGTCATAACGGAAGTGCAGGATGGACCGTCACAGGCGTGACGGACCGTCACAGGCGTGACGGACCGTCACAGGCGTGACGGACCGTCACAGACTCTTTAGTAAAAATTGAGTCTCTGATCTTGGCGACGACCTAAAAGACGGACCGTCGCAGGCACGACGGGCCGTCACAGGTTGCGTAATCCCAGTCGGAGTCGGATTTCTGGTTAAGTTTTAAAGGGGCATTTTTGGACTATTCCTGCTATAATTACAAATTTTGTGGGTTTATATTAATAACTCAATTTCTTGGGGGATAAAAGAGGAAACCTTGAGTTAAATTGTGGGTTATTATTGTCATCTTTTACACTTAATTATATGTTAATTAGGGTAAAAGAAAGAGGGTTTGAATAAGAAAAATAGAAAGAACAAGAGAAAGAGAGAGGACCGAACGAGAGAGAGGAACGAAGGGGATATCAAAGCTTTGGGAAATTTGCTTGCTTGATCACTAATCTTCGGTGGAGGTGGATTATGGTTTTGTTTACGTTATTCGTAGTAAACTCTTAATAGCGAATGATATGTATTGGTAGTTTTGTAACCTGTCTATATGCTTAATGTATGCTTGCATGAATATGATTATGTGATTGTGATAAAATAAGCATGATGAAGCTATTGAATCCCAAATCTTGAAACAAACCCTAATTCACTTTGTTAATGGGATTGATGATGCCTTAATATAACAGAAGGCTTGATGCACTAAAGTAATGAGATTGATGATGCCTTGGTATAAGAGAAGGCTTGATGAATGATAGAATGATGTTAGTGGATCGGAGTGTCACGTTCCGACACATAGTATTAGTGGATCGGAGTGTCACGTTCCGACATATAGTATTAAGAGATCGGGTGTCACAAACCGACACATAGAATTAGGGGATCGGGTGTCACTAACCGACACGTAGAATTAGGGGATCGGAGTGTCACGTACCGACACATAGTATTAGGGGATCGGGTGTCATGAACCGACACGTAGAATTAGGGGATCGGGTGTCACGTACCGACACATAGTAGTAGGGGATCGGAGTGTCACGTACTGACACAAGAGGAAGAAAGATAATGAATCTTGAAAGATGTTAATATACTCAATATAATGAACCTAATTCCCAAATGAGTATGGCATTGAGGCTTGAGTCCTCATGGATGAACTTGGTGGTACTTATTGAGATTATAGTACTTTTGTTGCTACATGTTGAGTATTGTAGTCGATTTATGATATTAACTGATATATACTATTTTCTATTTTGAGTTGGCCGATGATACTTACTCAGTACCCGTGTTTTTACTGACCCCTACTTGTTTGTTTCTTTCTTTGTTATTTGTGGAGTGCAGCAAACGCGCCGACGTCTTCAACACAACTGTAATTCTAGCCACTCTTCAATACACCTGACTTCAGGGTGAGCTAATGCTTCTAGCTTGGACTGGATCTTCTTCTTCAAGTCTTGATGCCTTGAATTTCCGGCACGGACTAGCTTTTTATGTATTTTAGTTTCTTAGAATACTCTTAGTTTAGTAATTTGATCATAGATGTTCTTGTGATGATGACTTCCAGATTTTGGGGATAATGAGTTATAAATTTAGAAGTTTATTTAATTGATTTTAGTTGTTGAGTTTTAAGTCTTCCGCATGATATCGTGATATTATATGAAATGTTGGGTCTTGTATTAGTTGGTTCGCTCACAGAGGAGGGTAAGTGTGGTGCCAGTCGCGGGCCCGATTTAGGTCGTGACAAACTTGGTATCAAAGCATTAGGTTCATTGGTCTCATCACACAAGAACGAGTCTAGTAGAGTCTTAAGGAACGTAGGGGGACGCCCTTTTCTTTCTTTGAGAGGCTATAAGACTTTAGGAAAATTCCATTCTTTCATTCTTTTTTTCGTGCTACTACTTGAGTCCAATTGGTATCTAGGTGATACAAATTGGTATCTGACATCTTCACTCTATTTCGCAGATGGTTAGAACTAGAGCAACGACCGCGCCAGCAGTGACAACGGCAAGACAAGAAACATTTGAGCCAGCACTGGGGCTGTAGCTCGAGGAGGATCAGTGGTAAGAGGTCGTGGGAGGACGTCCTATAGAGGAAGAGGACAAGCACCTAGCCCATCTGGTACTAGGGCGGTGACTCCTCCACCAACTGAGGAAGTGATAAGAGAGGGTGAGGAAGGGGAGACTGAACAAGTGCAAAATGAGGATTACCACCCCAACCCTACCCCAGAGATGATTAATCAGGTTCTGTCCTATCTTAGTGGGTTGTCTGATCAGGGCCAAACACCTCCAGTGTTTTCTGCACCAACACCTCAGGTTCCGGAGGTACAACTGCGGCTACTGTGGCTCCCCGCATGGATGCCTCATTGGAAAGAGGCACGTTTCCTCGTCTGACTACAGGGCCTATAATGACAAATGATTAGCATGATTTTTTCAGTAAGTTCTTGAAATTGAAACCTCCAGTCTTCAAGGGTGCTGAAACTGAAGATGCTTACGATTTTCTAGTTGATTTTCATGAGCTACTACACAAGATGGGTATAGTAGAATGGTTTGGTGTTGAGTTCGTGAGTTATTAGTTTCAAGGGAACGCCAAAATGTGGTGGCGGTCACATGTCGAGTGTCAATTAGAGGCACCACCTATGACTTGGGCATCGTTCTCTAGCTTGTTTATGGAAAAGTATATCCCCCGGACTTTGAGGGATAGGAAAAGGGACGAGTTCTTGAGCCTAGAGCAAGGTAGGATGTCAGTTACTGCATATGAGTCTAAGTTTTGTGCATTATCCAGGTATGCCACCCAACTTTGCTTCAGTCCACAAGAATGGATTCGCCGTTTTGTGAAGGGGTTGAGGTCAGAATTGCGGATTTCAGCCTTACAGGTAGCGGCTACGGCAAAATCCTTCCAAGAGGTGGTAGACTTCGTGATAGAGGTGGAAGCAGTGAAGCCAGATGACTTCACCACGACATCGACATCAAAAAGGTTTCGAAAAGAGGTGAGTTTAATGGCTCTTACACTAGAGGATAGGTTTCAGGAGGTTACCTAGTCTGACCAATTCAGTCTTCACTACAGACTGTAGGTGGGGGTCCACCTCAGACCGGTCAACACTTCTCCGAGAGACCGATGCTTGACTCCAGAGAGTGTTTGGATGTGGGGAGACTGGACATATTAGGAGGAATTGTCCAAAATAGAGTTACAGACCCCCAATAGCTAGAGGTAGAGGTGGTCATGGCAGAGGCCATTTTTCTGGAGGTGGTGGTCAGGTAATGGTGGGTGCACCAAAACGGCCAAGGTGATGGGCAAACTAGAGCCACTACGGTACAACATGGTAGGGGCAACAGACAGACTGGTGATAGGGCCCATTGTTACGCTTTCCTGGGAGATCTGAAGCGGAGGCATCTGATGCTGTTATCACAGGTAATCTTTTGGTTTGTGATTGCATGGATTCTGTATTATTTGATCCTGGATCCACGTTTTCATATGTATCTTCCTCATTCGCTACTGGTCTTAATTTACATTGTGAATTGCTTGACATACCTATTCGTATGTCTACTCCGGTGGGTGAGTCTGTGATAGTTGAAAAAGTATATAGGTCTTTTTTGGTGACTTTTGTGGGGAGCAATACTTATGTAGACTTGGTTATCTTAGAAATGGTTGATTTTGATGTAATTCTTGGTATGACTTGGCTTCTCTGAATTTTGCGATCTTGGATTGTAATGTTAAAACTGTGACGTTAGCCAAGCCTGGGACAGATCTGCTAGTGTGGGAGGGCGACTACACTTCCACTCCGGTTTGTATCATCTCCTTTCTTCGTGCTAAGATAATGATTAGTAAGGGGTTTTAGCTTTCTTGGCACATCTCAAGGATGACAATACTCATGTACCTCCATTGAGTCGGTTTCAGTAGTCCGCGAGTTACTGGATCTGTTCTCTACAGATCGTCCTGGTATGCCACCGGATAGAGATATCGATTTTTGTATTGATTTGGAACCGGGTACTCGCCCTATTTCTATACCCCCTTATAGAATGGCTCCCGCGGAGTTAAGAGAGTTAAAGGCCCAACTTCAAGAGTTGTTGAGCAAAGGCTTCATTAGACCAAGTGCATCTCCTAGGGGTGCTCCGGTGTTTTTGTGAAGAAGAAGGATGGGAGCTTTCGGATGTGCATAGACTACAGACAACTGAATAAGGTGACTATTAAGAACAAGTATCCTATACCTCACATTGATGACTTTTTCGATCTGTTGCAAGGTGCTTGTGTCTTCTCTAAGATTGACTTGAGATCCGGTTACCATCAATTGAAAATACGGGCAACGGATGTGCCAAAGACTGCTTTTGGAACTAGGTGTGGGCATTACGAATTTGGTGTAATGTCATTTGGTCTTACGAATGCCCCTGCTGCTTTCATGAGCTTGATGAACAGGATTTTTGAGCCATATCTGGATCTCTTTGTGATCGTGTTTATTGATGATATACTGATATACTCAAAGAGAAAAAAGGAACATGAGGAGCATTTGAGAATGGTATTAGAGTTGTTGAGGAAGAAAAAGCTTTATGACAAATTCTCCAAGTGTGAGTTTTGGATGGATTCAGTGTCCTTCTTGGGTCACGTGGTTTCTAAGAATGGAGTGATGGTTGATCCTTCTAAGATTGAGACAGTGAAGAATTGGGTAAGACCTACTAACGTGTCAGAAATAAGGAGTTTTTTGGGTTAGCTAGCTACTACCGCCGATTTGTCAAGCGATTCTCTTCTATTGCTTCCCAATTGGCGAACTTGACTAAACAGAATGTTCCATTCGTATGGTCGGATGAATGTGAGGAAAGCTTTCAGAAGCTTAAGACATTGTTGACTACCGCACCAATTCTTACCTTGCCAGTAGAGGGTAAGAATTTCATCGTTTATTGTGATGCATCCTATTCTGGTTTGGGTGCAGTGCTAATGCAAGAGAAGAGTGTGATTGTGTATGCTTCGAGACAATTAAAGGTGCATGAACGTAACTACCCGACTAATGATTTGGAGTTGGCCGCGGTAGTATTTGCACTAAAGCAATGGAGACACTATTTGTATGGGGTTAAGTGTGAAGTCTATACGAATCATCGTAGCCTACAATATGTCTTTACACAGAAAGATTTGAATTTGAGACAGAGGAGATGGATGGAACTACTTAAGGACTACGATATCACTATCTTATACCATCCGGGAAAAGCTAATGTTGTGGCAGATGGTTTGAGTAGAAAGGCGGGAAGCATGGGAAGTCTAGCTCATTTGCAAGTCTCTAGACGCCCGTTGGCTAGGGAAATCCAAAATTTGGCTAATGACTTTATGAGGCTAGAAGTAAATAAGAAGGGAGGATTTTTGGCTTGTGTGGAGGCGAGATCTTCTTTTCTTGACAAGATTAAGGGGAACAGTTTTGATGACGAGAAACTAAGGCGAATTTGGGATATGGTGTTGCGAGGAGAGGCTAAAGAGGCCATAATGGATGAGGAAGGTGTTTTGAGGATCAAGGAAGGGTATGTGTGCACCGTGTTGATGATTTGATCCACACTATTCTTACAGAGGCTCATAGTTCCGGATATTCTATACATCCTGGTGCAACCAAGATGTGCCGTGACCTAAAGCAACACTTTTGGTGGAGTAGAATGAAGCGAGACATTGTCGATTTCGTACCCAAATGTCCAAATTGTCAACAGGTAAAGTATGAACATCAGAGGCCCGTAGGAACACTTCAGAGAATGCCCAATCCTGAATGGAAGTGGAGAGAATTGCAATGGACTTCGTGGTTGGTCTTCCAAAGACATTGGGTAAGATTGACTCTATTTGGGTAATTGTGGACAGATTAACTAAATCTGCTCACTTCATTCCGGTCAGGGTGACCTACAATGCAGAGAAGTTAGCCAAAATCTAGATCTCAGAAAATGTTCGATTACATGGAGTTCCACTCTCCATAATATCAGATAGAGGTACGCAGTTTACTCCTAAGTTTTGGAGAACATTGCATGCTGATTAGGTACTAGATTGGACCTTAGTACTGCATTTCATCCTTAGACCGATGATCAGTCTGAGCGAACGATTCAAGTGTTGGAGGATATGCTTCATGCATGTGAGATAGAATTTGGTGGCCATTGGGATAACTTCTTACCCTTGGCGGAGTTTTCATACAATAATAGCTATCACTCCAGTATTGACATGGCTCCATTTGAAGCGTTGTATGGGAGGAGATGCAGGTCTCCCATTGGTTGGTTTGATGCATTCGAGGTTAGACCTTGGGGTACTGATCTGTTGAGGGATTCATTGGAAAAGGTGAAAGTTATTCAAGAAAAGCTTTTAGCGGCTAAAAGTAGGCAAAAGGAATATGCGGATCAAAAGGTTAGAGACTTGGAGTTCATGGAAGGTGAACAAGTCTTGCTGAAGGTTTCATCCAAGAAAGGGGTGATGCGGTTTGGAAAAAAGGGTAAGATAAGTCCAACGTATATTGGACCATTTGAGGTACTTAAGCAAGTAGGGGAGGTTGCTTATGAGTTAGCCTTGCCTCCACGGCTGTCAGGAGTTCATCCGGTATTTCACATGTCTATGTTGAAAAGATACCATGGGGATGGAAATTACATCATTCGTTGGGATTCGGTTCTGCTTGATGAAAATTTGTCTTATGAGGAGGAACCTGTTGCTATTTTAGATAGAGAAGTTCGCAAGTTGAGGTCGAGGGAGATTGCATCCATCAAAGTACAATGGAAGAATCGACCAATTGAAGAGGCCACTTGGGAGAAGGAGGCTGATATGCAAGAAAAATACCCACACCTGTTTACAGATTCAGGTACTACTTCTCGTCCTTGTTCTTCCTCTTTTGATCGTTTGAGGACGAACAATGGGTAAATTGGTATCTATTGTAACGACCTATTTAGTCGTTTTGAGCAGCAAATTTTATTTCTGAAAAAACTGGCTGAGACGACAGACACCACGACGGACCGTCAGGGGCACGACAGACCGTCGAAGGTGTCCCATCCCAAAACACTTAGGAATTCTAAAATTCGAGTGCTGAAATTGACTCTCTAAACTCTGTGACGGACCTGCCGGACGGACCGTCATAGGTACGACGAACCGTCGTGAGCCCCCGTTTCAAAACACTTCAACTCTTGAGAATTTCGTACATGGAACGATTCTCTGAACGTCATGACGGAAGTGCTGGACGGACCGTCACAGGCGTGACGGACCGTCACAGACTCTATAGTAAAAATTGAGTCTCTTATCTTTGCGAAGACCTGCAGGACGGACCGTCGCAGGCACGACGGGCCGTCACAGGTTGCGTAATCCCAGTCGGAGTTGGATTTCTGGTTAAGTTTTAAAGGGGCGTTTTGGACTATTCCTGCTATAATAACAAATTTTGTGGGTTTATATTAATAACTAAATTTCTTGGGGGATAAAAGAGGTAACCTTGACTTAAATTGTGGGTTATTATTGTCATCTTTTACACTTAATTATATGTTAATTAGGATAAAAGAAAGAGGGTTTGAATAAGAAAAATAGAAAGAACAAGAGAAAGAGAGAGGATCGAACGAGAGAGAGGAACGAAGGGGATATCAAAGCTTTGGGAAATTTGCTTTCTTGATCACTAATTTTCGGTGGAGGTAGGTTATGGTTTTGTTTACGTTATTCGTAGTAAACTCTTAATAGCGAATGATATGTATTGGTAGTATTGTAAACCTGTATATATGTTTAATGTATGCTTGCATGAATATGATTATGTGATTATGATAAAATAAGCATGATGAAGCTATTGAATCCCAAATCTTGAAAGAAACGCTAATTCACTTTGTTAATGGGATTGATGATGCTTAATATAAAAGAAGGCTTGATGAACTAAAGTATGAGATTGATGATACCTTGGTATAAGAGAAGGCTTGATGAATTGATAGAATGATGTTAGTGGATCGGAGTGTCACGTTCCGACACATAGTATTAGTGGATCGGAGTGTCACGTTCCGACACATAGTATTAGGGGATCGGGTGTCACGAACCGACACGTTAGAATTAAGGTATCGGGTATTACGAAGCGACACATAGAATTAGGGGATCGGAGTGTCACGTACCGACACATAGTATTAGGGGATCGGGTGTCACGAACTGACATGCCAGAATTAGGGGATCGGAGTGTCACGTACCAACACATAGTAGTAGTAGGGATCCGGAGTGTCACGTACCGACACAAGAGGAGAAACATAATGAATCTTGAAAGATGTTAATATACTCAATATAATGAACCTAATTCCCAAATGAGTATGGCATTGAGGCTTGAGTCCTCATGGATGAACTTGGTGGTACTTATTGATGATTATAGTACTTGATGTTGCTACATGTTGAGTATTGTAGTTGATTTATGATATAACTGATATATACTGTTTTCTATTTTGAGTTGGCCGATGTACTTACTCAGTACCGTGTTTTGTACTGACCCCTACTTGTTTGTTTCTTTCTTTGTTATTTGTGGAGCGCAGCTAACGCGCCGTCGTCTTCAACACAACCGTAGTTCTAAGCCAGTCTTCAATACACCAGACTTCAGGGTGAGCTAATGCTTCTAGCTTGGACGGGATCTTCTTCTTCAAGTCTTGATGCCTCGAATTTCCGGCATGGACTAGCTTTTTATGTATTTTAGTTTCTTAGAATACTCTTAGTTTAGTAATTTGATCATAGATGTTTCTTGTGATGATGACTTCCAGATTTTGGGGATAATGAGTTAAAATTTTAGAAGTTTATTTAATTGATTTTAGTTGTTGAGTTTTAAGTTCTTCCGCCTGATATCGTGATATTAATTGAAAATGTTAGGTCTTGTATTAGTTGGTTCGCTCACAGAGGAGGGTAAGTGTGGGTGCCAGTCGCGGCCCCGATTTAGGTCGTGATAGTTTTCTAGATACTCTTAGTTTAGTTATTGAGGATAGATGTTCTTGTGATGATGACTTCCAGATTTTGGGGATAATATAGTTTGTTGAATTTTAGAAGTTATTGAATTGATTTTCATTAATGAGTTTAAGTCTTCCGCATTGTATTTTGTTCATTATGTTGAAATATTGGGGTTAGATTGGTTGGTTCGCTCACATAGTAAGATAAGTGTGGGTGCCACTCGCGGCTCGGATTTGGGTCGTAACAGTGTGTCTTCATCTCAACCATTTAATGAAAATGAAAATAAAGGTCTAAATGAGAGAGTTGGTAACTTTAGGGGTTGAAAGGTAGTTATAGATCTTAGAATTAGGTCAAACGACATAGCACAGACATTAAATACATAGAAAAAGATCCAAATACCTTTAATAATTAGCTGGCGGAAGTGATCTATGATTGGGACCTAAGGTATGTTGACCTTTCTATTGCTCGTACTGGTCAACCGTGGAACCAACTTAAGACATCCAAAATTCATCCACTTCCTGCGGAACCATTCTATGATTTGTCCAATTTCTACGCTCTATAGAGGAGCCAACTTATAGAACTCAGTTTAAGAACGAAATTTAATAAGCCCAATCCCTTCTATGGAACCCATATATGACCCATATGACCGACTACATCCCGCCCTATCCATTTGTAGCTCCATAATCAGAGTCTAACATTTCTAAAACTCAACTCAATTATTTCCTTCCTATGACCCGTGGGACTTCTTATAGTCTGTAGCTAAGACTCAAAATTCCTATAACAACGGAAAACATCTAAACTCTTCCTTTTCAATCTAACTTATCAATTTTTGAAATGTTACACTGATGATAATGCTTAATATCATATCACTAGTTATTCTTTTAATTGTTGATCAGTTCGTCCCTACTTTGATAACTGGTCAAAAGGTCTTGGTTGAAAGTGAGAGTCAAGTCTCACCATCACCTAGGTAAAATACTCATAAATAGCTAATAAAGAACTAGTTTGTTTGTTAATTCCTCTTATTTCTACTATTGATTTCTTTAATTTGTGCTAATCTAATCTTACCATCATCTCACCTTATGATAGCAAAATTTTATGACATGCTAATTAGGACATATACCTTTTGTAAATTAAGAGTATCACTAACATATATATCTACAAACTTTTTTACTAGACAACCTTTCACTTGTATCATGTGTCTTATGGAAAGACAGACTAGTATACCTTTATAGGAAGTACTAATATTACCAACAGATTTTTGAACTGCTACAAATTGACGTCATACCACATACCCACATATGATGATTACAATTATTTCTTGATAATGGTAGATTACAATAGTAGATCGACTTGGACACAGTACATCATATGCAAAAGTAATGCACTGGTGTGTACTTAGGTCGATTTGGTTTGGTTTCTTATTGAAATATTAAATCAATTATGTCGGTTCAATCAATCTAAAAATCAAATTAAATCACATAGAGTTGGTCTTCTTTATTTTTATTTTATTTTTTATTTTTACAATTATATGATATTTGAAAAAGATATCAAATATATTTTCACTTACCTCTGTGATAAGCTTAACTTAAAAAATATTAAATTAATAGATATTTTTGAAAGACGGTAAAATACACATGAGTACAAAATATCTTTTTTGAAATATCAATGTTCATTGTGTTTAACTAATAAGATTAAAGGCTAGAGATAACTGAATACAAAACAAAATATTTACAAAGTAAATTGTTAACTTCGAATTTAAAAAACTATAACAATATAATTGTAACTTCGATCTTAATACAAAATAAAATATTTACAAGTTTTACAAGCCCAAATTTGAAATAAAATATATAAACATTAAAAAAAATTGTGTTAAAAAAAGTAGACTATAAATAATATCTCTTATATATATATATATATATATATATATATATATATATATATATAAGAGTGACCGATTTTTTTTCAACTGCAAAACCTATCAAACCAAATCACAAATTCATAGAAAGGAAACACAAATATCTCTTGAAAACAACAAGGGTACTTCTTTTCCAATCAAAATTGCCTATGAGGTATTAATGAATGTCTTTGTTTTCCTATAATTTTGAATACCCACAAAGATAAACTTGATCAAGGGCAACACCACACATTTTGTTCTATACCCTTTCAATGCAAAAGGCTTCAAGGTACCACAACGTTCCCTCACTTCATTCATATTCAATCATGACCATGTTTGTTTACCACTTTGTGTTTTGATAACTAGCAGTTAGGGAAGACCATTTTATATGAATGTGAACTTGATTTTTGTGAAGAAGCAATTGAATCCTTCTTGTCGAATGGCACTGACACATGAATTTGAAGAGTTGTACACTAATAGCCTATAGGAATGGGTACATCTACCTAAGGAAAAAAATGTTATTGGATATAAATGGGTGAACAAAATTAAGCACAAAACAAATGGGGGTGCAGAAAGTATCATAGTTAAGTTGGTTGTAAAAGGATATACTCAATAGGCTCATATAAATTATACAAAAGCATTCTCGCCTGTAGCCAAAATTACTGTTTAGGATTTTAATTTTTTCCTAATTGTGATGAATGGACGAGGATTTTATCAACTAAAATGTGAATAATCTTTTCTTTTATCGTGATTTGTGTTAGGAGATGTACATGGAATTTCCACAAATACTTGTGAGGGATAATGACAACATGATTTATAAACTAAATAAGTCATTGTGTAGTCTAAAACAACCCAGTAGACAATGGTATGATAAGCTAGCCTGCAACTTTTGTTTAAAAGGATGTACGCACTTTAACAATGATTTTTATCATATATTCATATAAAAGAAAATTAGAGGCCCACCTACATGGCGCCATCAGTTAGAATTTCCTTTTAAATTTATTTATTTCTAAAAATAGTCTTCTTCTTTCATAAAAATATGTGACTTTTATGAAAAGTTGTGATTTTTATGATGACTTGGGACTTTTATAAAAAGTTACCCAAAAATAGTCATCCCCTTTCATGAAATGTGACTTTTATGAAGAATTGTAGTTTTTATGACGAGTTACGATTTTTATGAAAAGTACTGAACTTTCCGAAGAGTTGTAACTTTTGAAAGTACGATTGTAGTTCTTTCACACTCTCTTTTGTTGTCTATAGATAGAGAGATTTCCTCTCATCTTAAAATAACAAAAATTTTGAACTTCTTTTTCTTCTGCACGATTAATTATTCAAGTACTTTACTCATGTTAAATGACTCACTGACACCATTCTTTTTGTATCAATATACTTGTGAATAAAACCTTTCAATCCTAAGAGGATCTATTCCATTAAATCTCGGGTATTAGAGGAGAATAATTCTTTAAGGGGAAATTGTGCATTCAGTGGGCTTATTTTTCCTTTCTGTTTCATTCTATTTTTATAGATCCTGGTATATGTTCATTAATTTGAGCTTATTATATTAGTTGTTATTTTTAGTACATGTTTTAAACTTTGTTGTTTATGTTTCTGCATAGTTATTGTTATAGGTATTTGTTAATTCATATAAATATTATTAATTTATTAAAAAATATAATATTTCATGTTGATGTTCATCTAATTTTCCAAAAATATCAAATAGTAATACTTCGATAAATTATAAAATCAAATTAAAGATGATTGATTGAATGATAAATGATAAGATGCTATAATTATTATTTTCCTTTACATTATTAATGCTCTTTACTATGTAAGCTTGTATATAAGATAATATAGTATTTTAGTTTTAATGACTGATAGATTGTAAGGATTATTTTATAAACTATAACTAGTTGCTTTATAAAAAATAAAAAGGGTGCTCCCGAGTATTTATTGCTATCTATGTTGAGTATAGGGGTGTTAAATGGGTGGGTAGGGTTGCAATTGGGATATTAAAATGGGTTGAAATAGAAATTTTGTTGGGTCTTGACGCGCCCAAGTTTACTTTGGGCTCAAATGTCTAAAACA
Source organism: Solanum peruvianum (assembly GCA_027705065.1). NCBI lineage: Eukaryota > Viridiplantae > Streptophyta > Magnoliopsida > Solanales > Solanaceae > Solanum > Solanum peruvianum. The sequence continues at coordinate 40,037 of JAKWJD010001737.1, read as the reverse complement.
CGGGTTGGATCTTGACCCGTCCAATTTGACCAGATTAATCTCAATAATTTAACATATTGATATTTAACTTTTGCAATCACAGTTTGAATTTTCGCTCAAGAATATTTGTTAAAAAGCTAATAAATGGATAGATAAATAATAAAAGATGTTAAATAGATAATCATTCATACATTCAATATAGGAACATATCTTACTAAAAAGTTTTTAAAACGGGTTGAAATTTGAGATTGAATTGGGCTCAATTGAGGATTCTCTTCAAAGGGTTTAGGCTTGAATGAGTTAAGATCAAACTCAATTCAAATTATTTTGAGCCCAACTCTTAAAATTCTGTACTGGTTACCTATGTTTGGGTTTATTTTTGACACCCCTAGTTGAGTATATGATCTTGAATGTACTGTTTTAGAAGAAGACACTTTGCAATAGGCGTTTTTTCTTGATATTTTAAGATAAAAAATTTTGGAAATTTACACTATTTTCTGGGGCTAGAAATATTATGTAGACAGGATGACCTTCTCATCTCCTAGAAAAAATTTACTATTGATATCCTGAAAGACTATGACTTCATGAATTACAAGGTTTCTACATTCACCTCTTGATTTAGCTGAGAAACTTAAGGCTACAGATGTCAAGTACTATCAGACCCCACTCACTATAGAAAGTTGGTAAAAAACTCTATTTTTTTCACAAACACAGTATGAGTATACCTGTAGTGTTTAACATCTTAGTCAATTCATGCAGTCACCTACAGTACCATATTTGATGGTTTCTTATCGTGTTCTTAGGTATCTGAAACAAGATTCTACATTGAAATTTTCATTTCAAAAAGCCTGAATTTAATATCAATGTTATCATAACTTACATGGGCAGCTTGTCCCGACTCGAGGTCTAGGTGGATTTCATTAGATTGAAGTCCAAGAAACATGCCATAATATCTCTGTCATCTTCAAAGGTATAATATAGAGCTGTGAGACAAGTGGTGAGAGAACTAGTATGGTTTGAGAGATTTCTAGGTAAATTGACAATGCAATGTTCTTAGCTATAATAGTCAAGAAAAAGTTCATATTACCAAAATATTAATTTTTCATTAAAAATAGAACACATAGAAGTGGATTGCCATGTTTTTTAGGGACTAACTTCAAAAGGGCTTGTTGCACTCCATCACATATCCACAAATTCACAATTATAAGACAACTTCACCAAAGCAACATGATACAATCTTGAGCATGAGATTATGTGCACTGTACTTAATCAAATATTCATAGTGATTAGTTACTTAATTAGGTCGATTAGGAGTCTGTTAAAGTTGTTATACAATAAGAAACAAGAAATTAAGTATAAAAGAAAAATTAAAATATTAGACTAAGAATTAAAAAATAAAAATAAAAAGAAAGAAATTAATAACAATAATATACTACAAAGAATACTCAGAATATTATAATAATAAGAAGAAGACAAGAAGTATAAGATAGAGGAGAGAAATTTTTTTATTCAAGTATGTCTTCCAAATGATGAGTGATTCTCTATTTATAATGTTGAGATATCACTCCAAAAGTCATCTAATTAATAGATACATAGTTATCTTGGAAGTTCTTATCACCTTGGAAGTACCTATACATGAATCCATATAATAGTGGACGAATCTAATGGATAATCCACATATACTATACAATGGATTTACAACACTCCCTCTTGGATATCCATAGATTATGTGCCTCGTTAAAACCTTATTAGAAAAAACACAGTAGGAAAAACCTAGTGAAGGAAAAAGAGTACACATATCTCATAATACGCTTTGATGTTGCCTCGTTAAAAACCTGACCAGGAAAAAACCAACTGTAACGACCTATTTAGTCGTTTCGAGCAGTAATACATTTGTGATAAAAACTGACTGGGTCGATGGATCACGCGACGGACCGTCATGGTCATGACGGACCATCATGCACTCCGTCATCCCACACTTGTATAATTCTCCTGCTGCTCTCCTCATTGCCCTCGACGCAAAGTAGGACGAACCGTCATAGGCACACCGGTCCGTCGAGGATCTCCATTCCGAAACACTTAAACTATGAAATCGGGTACGTGGATCAACTCTCTGAACTTCGCAACGGAATTGCAGCACGGACTGTCGTAGGCACGGCGGACCGTCACAAACATTTTTACCGAATTTAACTCTCTGAACCTTGTGACGGACTTGCAGGATGGACCGTCGCAGGTACGACGAGCGGTCACGAACTGCGTAACCCCGACAGGATCGGATTTCTGCTAACGTTTTAAAGGGGTGTTTTGGACTATTCATGACAAACTTTATGAAATTAGTAGGGTAAGTTTAATAATTTAGTTACTCAGGGGTTAAAGGAGATAATTTTTTAATAAATAATGGGTTACTTTTATCATAATGAATTATATGATAATTAGGGTAAAAAGAAAAAAAAAATCTGGAGAAGGAAAAATAAAAAGAACAGAGAGAGGGAGAACGAGCGAGAAAAGAGAGAAGCGAAGAGGAAAACAAAGGCATTGAGAAGTAGATTGCTTGATCACGATTCTTCGGTGGAGGTAGGTTATGGTTTATGCTATTTCATAGTAAACTCTAAATAGCGATTGATATGTATTGAGTGGTATTGTAAAGTCTTCTATATGCTTAATTGTGTGGTTGCATGTTGTGATTATGTAATGGTGATGTATTAGAATGATTAGACTGTTGAATCGTAAACCTTAAATCCTCTCTATTAATGATGATGCCTTGACATAAAAGAAGGCTTGATGAACTAAAAGAATGAGATTAATGGATCGGGTGTCACGTACCGACACGTAGTATTAGGGGATCGGGTGTTGCATGTTCCGACACGTAGTATTAGGGGATCGGGTGTCACGTACCGACACGTAGTATTAGGGGATATTGGAGTGTCACGTTCCGACACGTAGTATTAGGGGATCGGGTGTCACGTACCGACACGTAGTATTAGGGGATCCAGGATCCATAAGAGGGGATTCGCCGTTTTGAGAAGTAGCTTGCTTGATCACGATTCTTAGGGGAGGTAGGTTATGGTTTATGCTATTCATAGTAAACTATAAATAGCGATTGATATGTGTATATAATGGGTGGTATTGTAAAGTCTTCTATATGCTTAATTGTGTGGTTGCATGTTGTGATTATGTATTGTGATGGATTAGAATTAGAGACTGTTGAATCTTAAACCTTAAATCCTCTCTATTAATGATGAGCCATTGATATAAAAGAAGGCTTGATGAACTAAAATAATGAGATTAATGGATCGGGTTTCACGTACCGACACATAGTATTAGGGGATCGGGTGTCACGTTCCGACCCGTAGTATTAGGGGATCGGGTGTCACGTACCGACACGTAGTAGTATTTAGGATCGGAGTGTCGTTCTGACACGTAGTATTAGGGGATCGGGTGTCACGTACTGACACGTAGTATTAGGGATCGGTGTCACGTACCGACACATAGTATTAGGGGATCGGAGTGTCACGTTCCGACACGTAGTAGTAGGGGGATCGGAGTGTCACGTTTCGACACAATAAGAATGAAGAGAATGAATCTTGAATTATGTTAATATACTCAATTTAATGAACCTATTTCCCAAAGAGTATGGTGTGGAGGGTTTGAGTCCTTATAGACGTACTTGGTGTTGTTGTCGATGGTTCTTGTACTTGTTGTTGTCACCTGTTGAGTATTGTAGTTGATTTTATTTTATTATTCATTATATATTGCTTTCTATTTGAGTTGGCGATGATACTACTCAGTACGTGTTCCTTGTACTGACACCTACTTATATTTTTCTTTTTGTGTTATTTGTGGAATGCAGCAAACGTTACCATCGATTCGACTCGTCCGCAACCTAGCCAGTCTCCAGCATATCAGATTTCAGGGTGAGCTATTATTCCTAGCTCGGACTGGATTCTTTCCTACACGTCTTGATGTCTTCAAGTTCGGACATGGACCATCTCTTTTACTTATTTTAGCTTCTTAAATACTCTTAGATTAGAAATTTGAGGATAGATGTTCTTGGTGTGTGATGACTTCCAGAGTTTGGGGATAATAGTTGATAAACTTTAGAAGCTTTTTTTGTTGGTTATATTAAAAAGATTTTTAGTCTTCCCGCATTATATTATGTCATTATGGTTGAAATAGTTGGTAAAATGTTGGGGTTTCGATTTGTTGGTTCGCTCACATAGGAGGATAAGTGTGGGTGCCACTCGCGGCTCGTTTGGGTCGTGACAACCAACTTGGGATAAAACCATAGTTAAGGAAAAGAGTACAACGCGTATTTCACTTGTCCTGATTAAAACTTTACTTGATATCTCGGAGATGGCGCATTCCAATCTTGTGTCTCAACTTCTCCAACGTTAATGTTGGCAATGTCTTAGTGAATAAAATCAGCAATATTATCACTTGAACGAAATTGGAACTTCTATCTCACCATTTTGTTGAAGATCATGCGTGAAAAAGAACTTTGGTGACATATGTTTTGTCTGGTCTCCTTTGATGTATCCTCCTTTCAGTTGATCTATACATGCAGTATTATCTTCGTATATTGTGGTTGGCATATTCTTTTTCAAAGAAGAACCATACATTTCCTGAATCTTATGGGTCATTGATCTCAACCAGACACACTTGACTTGCTTCATAGATGGCTATTAATTCTACATGATTTCAAGAAGTGGCTACCAATTTTGCTTCATTGATCGCCAAGATATTGTCGTGTCTCCACATGTAACCAAATACCGTGTTTATGATAGAGCTTTATGCGGATTAGATAAATATCGGGCATCGATGAAACCAATCAGTTCTTACTTGAATTCATTGGACTAAAATAAACCCATGTCCATGGTCCCCCGAAGATATCAAAATACGTGTTTAACACCATTCGAATGTCTTCTTGTTGGGGAGGAACTGAATCTTGCCAGTAGATTTATTGCAAAACAGATGTCTGTTTGAGTATTTTTAGCAACGTACATTAGTGCCCCGACTGCACTAAGGTAAGCAGTTTCATCACCAAGAAACTCTTCTTCCTTCTCTTGAAGTTGAAATGGATCTGTATTGATGTCAAGTGATGTTACCACCATTGGAGTACTCAATGGATGTGAGTTATCCATGTAAAAACATTTTAATATCTTTAATGTGTAAGTTGATTGATGAACAAGTATTCCATTTGACTTGTTCTCAATCTGTAGGCCAAGATAAAATTTTGTCTTTTCGAGATCTTTCATTTCAAATTCTCTTTTCAGACGTTCAACAGCTTCTAAAAGCTCTTTACGAGTGCCAATGATGTTCAAATCATCAACATACACAACTATATAAGAAGTTCAGATTCCGAGTGTTTAAAATGCAGGAACAAGTCGGATCATTTTTGTACCCTTTTATTAATAAATATTCACTCAGACGGTTGTACTACATCCTCCCTGACTGTTTACTGAAGATTTACTGAACAAGTTTCTCTTGAATCTTTATATGCTTCAAGTATTTTGAATGCTTCAGGAATTTTCATGAAAATATCATGGTCCAATGAGCCATATAGATAGGCTGTGACAACGTCCATTAGACGCATTTCAAGCTTCTCATCAACTGCAAGATTTATGAGATATCTTAAGGTGATTGCATCTACCACAGGAGAATATGTCTCCGTATAATCAATGCCAGATCTTTGAGAAAAACCTTGAGCAACAAGTCGGACTTTATATCTCAAAGTTTCACCTTTCTCATTTCTTTTTCGTACAAAACCCCATTTATACCCTACTGGCTTGATACATTCTGGTGTTCGGATTATAGGTCTGAAAACTTCACGTTTCTCTATGAAGCCAATTCTGCTTGAATTGCATCCTTCCATTTTGGCCAATTATTTCTCTGTCTACATCCGTGAACAGATTTTGGTTCAAATCTTCATCTTGTTGAATTATGTCAATAGCAAAACATTATAGGCAATATATTGTCAATCACAACATTTTTCAGTTCCACAATTTTCTCGTCGAGACATAATTCATTGAAATTTCATTGTTTTCAGAAGTTTAAACCTCCTCAGATATTTCAGCATGTGTTTTGACTTGGGTCTCATCTTGAGTAATTTCTTTCAACCCATGATTATCTTGCACATTATTCCTTTTCTCTTTCGAGGATTTTATCCTTGGAACCAATTGGCTTACAACGTTTCAAATATGTCTAGACTAATAATTTTTTACTATTTGTCCCGCAGGACATAAACTCGATCTGGAGCATTAGCAGCTGGATGGAATATGCGATTTAGTAATCCTGGAAGATTAGATGAGATAGAGATGATAAATTCCAATCTATCTCTTTTTCCAACTGCTTATGTTCCCCCCTAATGTTGGGTATACTAATTCATCAAAATGACAATCAACAAATCTTGCCTTAAATAAATCTCCAGTCATAGGCTCCAAATATTTTATGACTGAAGGAGATTCATACCCAACATATATCCCCAACCATTTTTGGGGACCCATCTTTGTGCGTTGTGGTGGAGCAATTGGGACATATACCGCACATCCAAAAATTCTAAGATGGAAAATGTTTGGCTCTTGACCAAAAACCAATTGTAATGGGGAGAATTCATGATAATTGGTAGGCCTTATGTGCAAAAGTGTTGCTTCATAAAAAATAGCATGCCCCCACATAGACACAAATAATTTTGTTCTCATTAGTAATGGTCTAGATATCAATTGCATATGTTTAATCAATGATTTTACTAGACCATTTTAATTGTGAACATGCGCAACTGGATGTTTGACTATTGTACCAGTAGAGATAAGATAATCATTAAAAGCCTGAGATGTAAACTCACCAGCATTATCTAGATGGATTGTCTGTATTGTAAAGTCTGGAAATTATGCTTTCAATCTTATTATTTGAGACAACAATCTCGCAAAAGTCATATTTCGAGTTGATAATAAACACACATGTGATCATCATGTAGAAGAATCTTATCAAGACCATTATAATTTTAAAGCGTCCACATGCAAGTTGAATTGACCACATATATCACCCTGTATACGCTCAAGAAACGCAGGGGATTCAATTCCAACCTTAACAGTTGATGATTTAATGATCAACTTTCCTTGAGAACAAGCAGCACAAGAGAATTCCTTTGATTGAAGGATATTAGGATCTTTAAGGTGTGCCCATGTGAATTTTCAATGATTTTGTGCATCATATTAAATTAAGGATGGCCCAACCAGTCATGCAAAATTATAAAATCATTAAAATTAGTAAACTTATTGTTTACTACGTGTAACGACCTGTTTAGTCATTTTGAGCAGCAGATTTTATTTCTGGAAAAACTGTCTGAGTCGAAGGATCCCACGATGGACATCATGGGCCACGACGGACCGTCGAGGGGGTCTCGTTCCAAAACACTTAGAATTCTGAAATTTGGGTACTGAAATAGACTCTCTGAACTTCGTGACAGAATGGCAGGATGGACCGTCGTAGGCACGACGGACCATCACACATCTTCCACAGAAATTAGTCTCTGAACTTTGTAACGGACCTGCAGGACGGACCGTCACAGTCATGACGAACCATCACAGGCTGCGTAATCCCAGGCTGGGTCGTCGGATTTCTGTTAAATGTTTTAAGGGGCGTTTTTGGACTATTTGTGCTTATAATTAAAAGGTTGTGGTTTAATATTAATAATTCAATTTCTTGGGGGTTAAAGAGATAACCTTGAATTAATTAGTGGGTTATTTTATCACCTTTTATACTTAATTTATGTTAATTAGGGTAAAAGAAAAAGGGTTTGAATAAGAAAAATAGAAAGAACAAGAGAGGCAGAAAATGAACGAACAAGGGAGAGAAGAAGAACTGCTTTGGGGAAATTTTCTTGCTTCATCACGAATCTTCAGTGGAGGTAGGTTATGGTTTTTATGCTATTCGTAGTTAACTCTTAATACGAAAATGAATATGTGTTGGGTAGTATTATAAACCTTCTATATGCTTAATTGTGTTCTTACATAATGTGATTCATATAATTTGATGAATAAGCATGACGAGGCTATTAAATCTCTAATCCTAATTTTACTTATTAATGATGATGCCTTGTATAAGAGAAGGATTGATGAACTAAAGTAATGAGATTGATGATGCCTTGGTATAAAAGAAGGCTGAACTAAAGTAATGAGATTGAGGATGCCTTGGTATAAGAGAAGGCTTGATGAACTAAAGTAATGAGATTAGGGGATCGGGTGTCACGAAACGGCACGTAGAATTAGGGGATCGCTTGTCACGAACTGACACATAGAATTAGGGGATCGGGTGTCACTAACCGACACGTAGAATTAGGGGATTGGTGTCACGAACCGACACGTAGAATTAGGGGATCGGGTTGTCACGAACGACGACCTAGAATCTGGGGATCGAGTGTCACGTTCCGACACATAGTTAGTAGGGAGCGGAGTGTCACGTACCGACACAAGAGGAATAAAGATAATGAAATCTTGAAACTAAATGTTAATAAATTCGAATGAAAAGAACCTATTTCCCAAATTAGTAGTGGTGTGGAGACTTTAGTTCTCATAGTGAGTTTGATGTTGTTCACTGATTTGTGAACTTGTTGTTTTCACCTGTTGAGTAATATGGGTTGATTTTATGTTATTATCTGATATAATATTGTTTTCTATTTTGAGTTGGCCGATGATACCTACTCAGTACTTGTGTTTTGTACTGACCCCTACTTGTATTTTCTTTCTTTGTTTATTTGTGGAGTGCAGCAAACGTACCGTCGTCTTCAACTCTAGCCAGTCTTCATTACACCGGAATTCAGGGTGAGCTAATGCTTCTAGCTTGGACTGGATCTTCTTCTTCATGTCTTTATGCCTTGAAGTTCCGGCATGGACTAGCTTTAATTTATTTTATTTTTCTTATATACTCTTAGTTTTAGTAATTTGAGGATAGATGTTCTTGTGTGATGACTTCTAGATTTTGGGGAATGATAGATGTTGAGTTTTTAGAAGTTATTGAATTGATTTTCATTAATGAGTTTAAGTCTTCCGCATTGTATTTTGTTCATTATGTTTGAAATGTTGGGGGTTTAGATTGGTTGGTTCGCTCACATCGGAGGGTAAGTGTGGGTGCCACTCTCGACTCGATTTGGGTTCGTGACAAACTTGGTATCAGAGCATTAGGTTCATTGGTCTCATCACACAAGAACGAGTCTAGTAGAGTCTTAAGGAACAACGGTCTTTAATCCTGAGTAGGCGCCTTTACTTTTCTTTGAGAGGCTATAAGACTTTAGGAAAATTCTATTCTTTCTTTCTTTCTTCGTGCTATACTTGGATCCAATTGGTATATAGGTGATACAAATTGGTATCTGACCATCTTCACTCTATTACGCAGAAGGTTAGAACTAGAGCAACAACTGCGCCAACACCAACACCGACAAGGCAAGATGCATCTGAGCCAGCCTGGGGCTGTAGCTCGAAGAGGAGTAGTGGTGGCAAGAGGTCGTGGAAGAGGTCGTGGAGAACGTCCTCTAGAGAAGAGGACAAGCACCTAGCCCCCGGTACTAGGGTGGTGACTCCTCCACCACTTAGGAAGTGGTAAGAGAGGTGAGGAAGGGGAATATGAACAAGTACAGAATGGGGATTGCCACCCAACCTAACCCCAGAGATGATCAATCAGGTTCTTGCTTATCTTAGCAGGTTATATGATCAGGGCCAAGACACCTCCCGTGTTTTCTGCACCAGCACCTCAGGTTCCGGAGGTACAACATGCAGCTACTTGGGCTCCCCGCATGGATGCCTCATTAAGAAATAGGAACGTTTCCTCGTCTGACTACAGGGCCTATAATGACAAATGATCAGCATTGAACCTTTCAGTAGTTCTTTGAAATTGAAACCTCCAGTCTTCAAGGGTGCTGAATCTGAGGATGCCTATTTTTTCTGGTGGACTGTCATGAGCTACTACTACACAGAGATGGGTATAGTAGAACGGTTTGGTGTTGAGTTTGTGACTTATCAGTTTCAAGGGAACGCCAAAATGTGGTGGCGGTCACATGTGAGTGTCAACCAATAGAGGCACCACCTATGACTTGGCATCATTCTAGCTTGTTTATGGAGAAGTATATCCCCGGACTTTGAGGGATAGGAAAAGAGATGAGTTCTTGAGCCTAGAGCAAGGTAGGATGTTAGTTACTGCATATGTGGCTAAGTTTCGTGCATTATCCAGGTATGCCACCCAACTTTGTTTCAGTCCACAAGAGCGGATTCGCCATTTTGTGAAGGGGTTGAGGTGATAGAATTGCGGATTTCAGCCTTACAGGTATCGGCTACGGCAAAATCCTTTCAAGAAGTGGTGGACTTCGTGATAGAGGTTGAAGGAGTGAAGCCAGATGACTTCACCACGGCATCGACATCAAAAAGGTTTCGAAAGGGAGGTGCGTTTAATGGTTCTTACTCTAGAGGACAGGGTTCAGGAGGTTACTCAGTCCGACCAATTCAGTCTTCACTACAACTGTAGTTGGGGGTCCACCTCAGACTGGTCAACATTTCTCTGAGGTGGAGCTTATTCCCAAACCTCGTCATCCTCACAGAGAGCTATGCTAGACCCCAGTGAATGTTATAGATGTGGGGAGACTGGACATATTAGAAGGAATTGTCAAAAACAGAATTATAGACCCCCAATAGCTAGAGGTAGAGGTGGTCATGGTAGAGGACATTATTCTGGAGGGCGTGGTGGCCGAGGTAATGGTGGTCACCAAAATGGCCAGGGTGACGGGCAAATTGGAGCCACTACAGCACAACATGGTGGGGGCAATGGGCAAACAGGTGATAGGGCCCATTGTTACGCTTTCCCCGGGCGATCTGAAGCGGAGACATGTGATGCAGTTATCACAGGTAATCTTTTGGTTTGTGATTGCATGGCATCTGTATTATTTGATCCTGGCTCCACATTTTCATATGTTTCTTCCTAATTTGCTACTGGTCTTAATTTACATTGTGAATTGCTTGACATGCCTATTCGTGTTTCTACTCAGGTGGGAGAGTCTGTGATAGTTGAAAGGGTATATAGGTCTTGTCTGGTGACTTTTGTGGGGAGCAACACTTATGTTTACTGGTTATCCTAAAAAAGGTTGACTTCGATGTAATTCTGGGTATGACTTGTCTTTCTCTGAATTTTGCGATCTTAGATTGTAATGCAAAAACTGTAACATTGGCCAAGCCTGGGACAGATCCGTTAGTGTGGGAGGGTGACTACACTTCCACTCTGGTTCGTATCATCTCCTTTCTTCGTGCTAAGAAAATGGTTAGTAAAGGTGTTTAGCGTTCTTGGCACACCTCAGGGATGATACTACTCAAGTACCTTCAATTGAGTCGGCCTCGATAGTCCGGGAGTTTCTGGAAGTGTTCCCTGCAGATCTTCCTGGTATGTCACCGGATAGGGATATTGAATTTTGCATTGATCTTGAACCGGGTACTCACCCCATTTCCATACCCCTTATAGGATGGCCCAGCGGAGTTAAGGAGTTAAAGGACCAACTTCAAGAGTTGTTAAATAAGGTTTCATTAGACCAGTGCATCCCCTTGGGGTGCTCCGGTGTTATTTGTGAAGAAGAAGGATGGGAGTTTTCGGAAGTGCATATACTACCGGCAGTTTGAACAAGGTAACAATTAAGAACAAGTATCCCATTCCTTGCATTGATTGACTTGTTCGATCAGTTACAAGTGCTTGTGTCTTCTCTAAGATTGACTTGAGATCCGGTTATCATCAATTGAAAATACGGGCAATGGATGTGCCCAAGACTTCTTTTCGAACCAGGTATGGCCATTACAAATTGTAGTAATGTCTTTTGGTCTTACGAATGCCCCTGCTGCTTTCATGAAGTTGATGAACGGGATTTTAAGCCATATCTTGATCTCTTTGTGATCTTATTTATTGATGATATACTGATATACTCCAAGAGTAAGAAGGAACATGAGGAGCATCTGAGAATTGTATTGGAAATGTTGAAGGAGAAAAATCTTTATGCCAAATTCTCCAAGTGTGAGTTTTGGCTAGATGCAGTGTCCTTCTTGGGGAATGTGGTTTCTAAGGACGGAGTGATGGTGGATCCTTCTAAGATTGAGACAGTGAAGAATTGGGTAAGACCTACTAATGTGTCAGAAATAAGGAGCTTTGTTGGTTTAGCTAGCTATACCATTGATTTGTCAAAGGATTCTCTTCTATTACTTCCCATTGACGAACTTAACTAAGCAGAATGTTCCATTTGTATGGTCGGATGAATGTGAGGAAAGCTTTCAGCACTCAACACCTTGCTGACTAATGCCACCATCCTTACCATGCCAGTAGAGGGAAGAACTTCATTGTTTATTGTGATGCATCCTATTCTGGTTTGGGTGCAATGCTAATGCAAGAAGAAGAATGTAATTTCTTATGCTTTGAGGCAATTAAAGGTGCATGAACGTAACTATCTGACCCATGATTTGGAGTTGGCTGCGGTAGTGTTTGCATTAAAGCAATGGAGACACAATCTATATGGGGTCAAGTGTGAAGTCTATACGGATCATCGTAGCCTACAGTTGTCTTTACTCAGAGGGATTTGAATTTGAGACAGAGGAGGTGGATGGAACTACTGAAGGACTATGATGTTACCATCTTGTATCACCCAGGAAAAGCTAATGTTGTGGTAGATGCTTTAAGTAGAAAGGCAGGAAGCATGAGATTTCTAGCTCATTTGCAAGTTTCTAGAAGCCCATTGGCTAGAGAAGTTCAGATTCTGGTTAATGACCTTATGAGGTGGAAGTAAATGAGAAGGAAGGATTTTTGGCTTGTGTGGAGGCAAGATCTTCCTTCCTTGACAAGATTAAGGAAAGTAGTTTACTGAAGAGAAACTGATTCGGATCCGAGACAAAGTGTTGCGAGGAGAGGCTAAAGAAGCAAAAATCAATGAGGAAGGTGTTTTGAGAATTAAGGGAAGGGTATGTGTGCCCCGTGTTGATGATTTGATCCACATTTCTTACAGAGGCTCATAGTTCCGGATACTCTATACATCCTGGTGCAACCAAGATGTACAGTGACCTAAAGCAACACATTTGGTGGAGTAGAATGAAGCGCGACATTGTTGATTTTGTCACCAAATGTCCAAATTGTCAACAAGTAAGTATGAACACCAGAGGCCTGGAGGAACCCTTCAGAGAATTCCCATCCCTGAATGGAAGTGGGAGAGAATTTCAATGGACTTCATGGTTGGTTTTCCAAAGACATTGGGTAAGTTTGATTCTATTTGGGTAATGTAGACAGATTAACTAAGTCTGCTCACTTCATTCCGGTCAAGTGACCTACAATGCAGAGAAGTTAGCCAAAATCTATATCTCTGAAATTGTTCGATTTCATGGAATTCCACTCTCCATCATATCAGATAGAGGTACGCAGTTTACTTCTAAGTTTTGGAGAACATTGCATGCGGAATTAGGTACTAGGTTGGACCTTAGTACTGCATTTCACCCTCAGACCGATGGTCAGTCTGAGCGAACGATTCAAGTGTTGGAAGATGTGCTTCGTGCATGTGTGATAGAATTTTGTGGTCATTGGGATAACTTCTTACCCTTCGTGGAGTTTTCATACAATAATAGCTATCACTAAGTATTGACATGGCTCCATTTGAGCACTGTTGGGAGGAGATGTAGGTCCCCCATTGTTGGTTTGATGCATTTGAGGTTAGACCTTGGGGTACTGATCTATTGAGGGATTCATTGGAGAAAGTGAAATCTATTCAAGAAAAGATTTTAGCTGCTCAAAGTAGGCAAAAGGAATATGCGGATCGAAAGGTTAGAGACTTGGAGTTCATGGAGGGTGAACAAGTCTTGCTGAAGGTTTCACCCATGAAAGGGGTGATGCGGTTTGGTAAAAGGGGTAAGCTAAGTCCAAGGTATATTGGACCATTTGAAGTACTTAAGCGAGTAGGGGAGGTGGATTATGAATTAGCCTTGCCTCCAGGGCTGTCAGGAGTGCATCCGGTATTTCATGTGTCTATGATGAAAAGATACCATGGGGATGGGAACTACATCTTTCGTTGGGATTCGGTTCTGCTTGATGAGAATTTGACTTATGAGGAGGAGCCTGTTGCCAATCTAGATAGGGAAATTCGCAAGTTGAGATCAAGGGAGATTGCATACATCAAAGTTCAATTGAAGAATCGACCAGTCAAAGAGTCCACTTGGGAGAAAGAGGCTGATATGCAAGAAAGATACCCACACCTGTTTACACAGATTCAGGTACTCCTTTTCGCCCTTGTTTTTCTTCTTGTGATCATTCGAGGACGAACGATTGGTAAATTGGTATCTATTGTAACGACCTGTTTAGTCGTTTTGAGCAGTAAATTTTATTTCTGGAAAAACTGTCTGAGTCGACGGATCCCACGACGGACCGTCATGGGCACGAGGGACCGTCGAGGGGGTCTCGTTCCAAAATACTTAGAATTCTGAAATTTGGGTACTGAAATCGACTCTCTGAACTTCGTGACGGAATGGCAGGACGGACTGTCGTAGGCACGACGGACCGTCACACATCTTCCACAGAAAATAAGTCTCTGAACTTCGTAACGGACCTGCAGGACGGACAGTCACACTCATGATGGACCGTCACAGGCTGCGTAATCCAGGCTGGGTCGGATTTGTTAAATGTTTTAAGGGCATTTTGGACTATTCCTGCTTATAATTATAAAGTTAGTGGTTTAATATTAATTCATTCAATTTTTGGGGGTTAAAAGAGATAACCTTGAATTAATTAGTGGGTTATTTTATCACTTTTTATACTTAATTATATGTTAATTAGGGTAAAAGAAAAAGGGTTTGAAAAAGTAAAATAGAAAGAACTAGAGAGGGAGAAAACGAACGAACAAGGGAGAGAAGAAGAACGCTGCTTTGGGGAATTTGCTTGCTTGATCACGAATCTTTGGTGGAGGTAGGTTATGGTTTTTATGCTATTCGTAGTAAACTCTTAATAGCGAATGATATGTAATGGGTAGTATTAAAAAACCTTCTATATGCTTAATTGTGTGCTTACATGATGTGATTATATAATTGTGATGAATAAGCATGATGAGGCTATTGAATCTCTAATCCTAAATTTACTTATTAATGATGATGCCTTGGTATAAGAGAAGGCTTGATGAACTAAAGTAATGAGATTGATAATGCCATGGTATAATAGATGGTTGGATGAACTAAAGTAATGACATTGAGGATGCCTTGGTATAAGAGAAGGCTTGATGAACTAAAGTAATGAGATTAGGGGATCGGGTGTCACGAACCAGCACATAGAATTAGGGGATCGGGTGTCACGAACCGACAAGTAGAATTAGGGGATCGGGTGTCACGAACCGACACGTAGAATTAGGGGATCGGGTGTCACGAACCGACACGTAGAATTAGGGGATCGGGTGTGACGAACCGACAAATAGAATTAGGGAATCGGAGTGTCACGTTCCGACACATAGTAGTGGGGGAGAGGAGTGTCACGTACCGACACAAGAGGAATAAAGATAATGAATCTTGAAACTATGTTAATAAATTCGAATGAAAAGAACCTATTTCCCAATGAGTATGGTGTGGAGACTTGAGTTCTCATAGGTGAGTTTGATGTTGTTACACATGATTTGTGAACTTGTTGTTTTCACCTTTTGAGTAATATGGCTGATTTTATGTTATTATCTGATATATATTGTTTTCTATTTTGAGTTGGCCGATGATACCTACTCAGTACTTGTGTTTTGTACTGACCCCTACTTGTATGTTTCTTTCTTTGTTATTTGTTGAGTGCAGCAAACGTACCGTTGTCTTCAACTCAACCGCAACTCTAGCCAGTCTTCATTACACACTTCGGAATTCGGGTGAGCTAATGCTTCTAGCTTGGACTGGATCTTCTTCTTCATGTCTTGATGCCTTGAAGTTCCAGCATGGACTAGTTTTTATTTTTTATCTTTCTTAGATCCTTAGTTTTTAGTAATTTGAGGATAGATGTTCTTGTGGTGATGACTTCCAGATTTTGGGGAATAATAGATGTTGAGTTTTTAGAAGTTATTGAATGATTTTCATTAATGAGTTTAAGTCTTCCGCATTGTATTTTGTTCATTATGTTTGAAATGTTGGGGGTTTAGATTGGTTGGTTCGCTCACATCGGAGGGTAAGTGTGGGTGCCACTCGCGACTCGATTTGGGTCGTGACACTACGGCATGTGATTCAATTGTAATTATACTTGTATAGTACAACCCAGAAGAAAATGCAGATAATTTTTCATGCACAATTTTCTTCTATACATTAATTGTAGTAATGTAAAGGTATTCAACATTTTCTTCATTATTCGTCTCAACGTGATAGCCATTTTGGCGAATAACTTTGAAACTTAATAAGTTTCTTTGAGACTTACTACAATATAATCCATTATCAATGTCCAATATTGTCCCTCCAGGTAGTAATAAAGTCGCTCTTCCAGAGCCCTCAATTAATTTTGTACTGCCTGATATTGTATTGACATATGCCATTTTCATAACAATATTAGAAAAGTATTTCTTTTCTTTTAATATTGTATGTGTTGTAGCACTATCAATAAGGCATACATCTCCATTACTCATCTGGAATCACACTGACAACTGGGAATTTCTATTGGTTTTCATTAAAAAAAAAATTAAAAGAAGTACAAAATAAAACTAACAACGGAAATTTAAACACTTTAACATGAAGAACATGATAACTAAAAAGAAAATAAGTAAAATATTAACAAACTTCATTCCCCATCTAAAACATCAAACTTCAATTTCGATCTCCAAAGAAGTCATCAACTTCCATATGAGTAATGTCACCAAAGCCATCAAAAACATCATCCTTTAAAGCCAAATTTGCTTCAATATCCTTATCATATATTTCTGAGATGTTCCTCGCTTATTATCATCTTTAAGAGTCATATGTGATTCAGCTCGAGCATTGGAAGAGGAAGCACCACTTTTATTTCATTTTCTTTTAAAGGAATTTTGGTAGAGCTTAACAAAATGATCATGTGTGCGCGACATTCATTCTTCCAATGGCCTTTCATGCCACAATGAAGACAATTACTTTTTGAGGGGTTATTTTCAGAACTCATGTTGTTCTCCCTTTTATTAGGACAACCACCTCGACGATTAGTGTATCGCCTCTTATCTTTGCCACGTCTCTGTGCATTATTATAGCCCTGATGATCATCTCTTTTTACTTCAGACTGATCACGTACTTCACGTAAATATGCCTCCGATAATGGAGCACCTCTAGTAGGAAGAGCTTCATGATTTTTCATTAAAAGAGCACTATGTTGCTCAGCCACCAAAGGACATGAGATTAATTTAGAATATTTCTGAAAATTCTTTTCACGATATTGTTACTGCAATATCACATGTGAGGCACGGAAATTAGTAAGTGTCTTTTCCAACGTCTCCTCATCTTTTATAGTCTCCCCATATAATTTCAATTGGGAGGTTATCCTGAATACAGCAGAGTTGTATTCAATTACGGTCTGAAAATCTTGAAACCGTAAATGCATCCACTCATAACTACTTGATATTGTGTGTGTCGCACAAACACTCATACATTTTCTAAAAAAACAAATCTTTTAATTCATCTACGAATATTTCAATCACGTATGACTAGCATGAAACATAGAAAACTCATTTTTAATACTTCATCTAGATAGTCTGCTTTGTTTGCAAAAGGCGTATTATTTTCCATTCTCTCACGAGCTCATTTCCTCCCCGATTTTCCCCTTCATCGACGAGCTCAATTCAAGGGCATTTTATCTTTGATATGCATTATCAGTTTCTTAGTTTTTCAGGTTATGTTAGTTCGTATTTCTTTATCTCTTTGCCTTTTTCTATTTATTTGATTTTAGGGTCGAGTGTAATTGATTTTTCTAAATTTTTTTGGAGATTTTATTTTGATTTGTGCCTGATGTTTGTGTAATATGCTTTTGTAGTGGGTGTTATGACTTCGAATGATTTCAATAGAATATTTCGTAAGTTTTAGCAGATTCTAGGATTTATTCGTAAAATCTCAAGTTCACCTAAACTTCTAAACATAATATCTCAATTGTGTATAAGAATATTGACACCTTGTTACCTCAAACAAGATAGGGCTTTTTGATATTCTTAGTTTAAAATTAGAATATTTTCCATGTCAGAACAAATTCACTAATAATGTTATTTTTCTTATCACTTAACACGCATACTAAGTTAATGATTGAAATAATTGTGACACTTCAAAATCATTATGGAGGATTTTTTTGTATTTGATTTGAGTTAAACTATTCAATGAAGCTTTTAATCTTTAAAATATTATAGATGTTAATGAGCTGCATATCGTGGTGCTTCGTAAATTAGCATAGGAATTGGATGCTAAAAATGTGGAAACATTTGGATGTAGAATCAACAAAAATGGTGGCTACTACATATTAAATATTTATCTTGATGTTTTAAAATTTCTTGATAATTTGAATGATGCAGATTTTGTTGATGATAAAATTAATTTACTTTTAGTTGTTGAGGAGCTACCCGTATTGCGTAACACTAATGATGATTTGTCCTCCCCCATAAAATACATAGTATTGATGTGTCCTCCTCACTACAAAAAGATACAGTTGGTGTGTCTTCATCTCAATCATTTAATGAAAATGAAAATAAAGGTGTAAATGAGACAGTTGGTAGCTTTAGGGGTTGAAAGGTAGTTATAGGTCTTAGAATTAGGTCAAACAACATAGCATAGACATTAAATACATAGAAAATGTCACGACCCAATTCGGGGACGCGACTGGCACCCACAATTTCCCTCCTATGTGAGCGAACCAACCAATCTAACCCCTTATCATTTTAACATATATCAACAGAAAATAATGCGGAAGACTTAAACTCATTAATAAAACAATTCCAAACTATTATTAATATCCCCAAAATCTGGAAGTCATCATCACAAGAACATCTATCTCAAATTGCTAAACTAAAACTGTCTAAGAGCTAAAACAAATACTAGCTAGTCCATGCCGGAAGTTCAAGGCATCAAGACTTGAAGAAGAAGACCCAGTCCAAGCTAGACGCATTAGCTCACCCTGAATTTCCAATGGAGTGAAGACTGGCTTGATCTACTGCTGAGTCGAAGTTGACGGAACGTTTGCTGTATAACACAAATAGCAAAGGGGAAAACATAAAAGTAGGGGGTCAGTACAACCACACGTACTGAGTAGATATCATCGGTTAACTCAAAATAGGCGATAATACATATCAAGTAATATTATAAATCAACTATAAACTCAACATGTAGCAAAACAAGTATTATAATCGTCAATAAATACCATCAAGTTCATCCATGAGGACTCAAGCCTCAATACCATACTCATTTGGGAATTAAGTTCATTATGTTGAGTATATTAACATCTTTCAAGATTCATTATCTTTCTTCCTCTTGTGTCGGTACGTGACACTCCGATCCCCTACCACTATGTGTCGGAACGTGACACTCTGATCCCCTATATGTGTCGGAACGTGACACTCCGATCCCCTATATGTGTCGGAACGTGACACTTCGATCCCCTATATGTGTCGGTAACGTGACACTCCGATCCCCTATATGTGTCGGTACGTGACACTACTCCGATCCCCTATATCTACTTGTCGGTTCGTGACACCCGTCCCACTAATACTATGTGTCGGAACGTGACACTCCGATCCACTAATACTATGTGTCGGAACGTGACACTCCGATCCACTAAATTCATTCTATCCGTTCATCAAGCCTTCTCTATACCAAGGCATCATCAATCCCATTACTTTAATTCGTCAAGCCTTCTTTTATACCAAGGCATCATCATTAATATCATAGATTAAAGTTTTCTTTCAAGATTTGGGATTCAATGGTTTTCATCATGCTTGTTTTATCAAAATCACATAATCATGTTCATGCAAGCATACAATTAAGCATATAGACAGGTTTACAATATCATCAACACATATTATTCACTATTAAGAGTTCACTACGAGTATCGTAATATAAACCATAACCTACCTCCACCGAAGAATTGAATCAACAAGCTATCTTCTCAAAATCCTTGCTATCCTCTTCGTTTCTCTCTCTCTCTCTACTCGTTCGTTTCTCCTCTCTTTCTGTTCTTTTCTTTTGTTTTCTTATGTTCAAACCCTCTTTCTTTTACCCTAATTAATCATATAATTAAGTGTGAAAAAAACAATAAACCCCACTAATTAACTTAAGGTTACCCCTTTTAACCCCTAAGTAATTAGACTTATTAATGTTAACCCTCAATCTTTATAATTAAGGAAAGAATAGTCAAAAACGACCCTTAAAACGTGTAGAGGAATCCTATTTTGCCTGGGACTGCGCAACCTGTGACGGGCCGTCGTTCCTGCGACGGTCCGTCACGGTGGTCGTCGCAGCTCCCTCGAGCTCAAGTGGCCTGTGACGGCCCGTCACAGCCGTGACGGTCCGTCCTGTTCCTCCGTCATGACGGTCAGAAACTCGTTTCTTGCACCAAATTCTCAAAAGTTTAAGTGTTTTGCAACGGAACTCACAATGGTTCGTCGTGGATGTGACGGCACGTCCTGCAGGTCCGTCACAATTTACAGAGAGTCGATTTCAGTACCCAATTTCAAAATTCTAAGTGCCATGGGACGACACCTCCTCGACGAGCCGTCGTGACCACGACGGTCCGTCGTTCCATCCGTCGTCCCAGCCAGTTTTTCCCAGAATTAAAATCTGTTGCTCAAAACGACTAAACAGGTCGTTACAATAGATACCAATTTACCCATCGTTCGTCCCCGAACGATCAAAAGGGGGAAAACAATGGCGAAAAGGAGTACCTGAATCCGTAAACAGATGTGGGTATTTTTTCTTGCATATCTGCCTCCTTCTCCCAAGTAGCTTCTTCAACCGGTCGATTCTTCCATTGAACTTTGATGGATGCAATCTCTCTCGACCTCAACTTGCGAACTTCTCTATCTAATATAGCAATCGGTTCCTCTTCATAAGTCAAGTTCTCATCCAACAAAACTGAATCCCAACGGATAATGTAGTTTCCATCTCCGTGGTATCTCTTCAACATGGATACATGAAATACCGGATGCACTCCGGACAGCCCTGGGGGCAAGGCTAATTCATAAGCCACCTCCCCTATTTGCTTTAGTACCTCGAATGGTCCAATATACCTTGGACTTAGCTTACCTCTTTTTCCAAACCGCATCACCCCTTTCATGGGCGAAACCTTCAACAAGACTTGTTCACCTTCCATGAACTCCAAGTCTCTAACCTTTCGGTCTGCATACTCCTTTTGTCTACGTTGAGCCGCTAAAAGCTTTTCTTGAATGGCTTTCACCTTCTCCATAGAATCTCTTAACAGATCAGTCCCCCAAGGTCTAACTTCAAATGCATCAAACCACCCAATGGGAGATCTACACCTCCTCCCATACAATGCTTCAAATGGGGCCATGTCGATACTGGAGTGATAGCTATTATTGTATGAAAACTCCGTCCAAGGTAAAAAGCTATCCCAATGGCCACCAAACTCTATCACACATGCACGAAGCATCCTCCAGCACTTGAATCGTTCGCTCAGACTGACCATCGGTCTGAGGGTGAAATGCAGTGCTAAGGTCCAACCTAGTACCTAATTCAGCATGTAATGTCCTCCAAAACTTAGAAGTAAACTGCGTACCTCTATCTGATATGATTGAGAGTGGAACTCCATGCAACCGAACGATTTCTGAGATGTAGATTTTGGCCAACTTCTCTGCATTGTAGGTCACCTTGACCGGAATGAAGTGAGCAGACTTAGTTAACCTATCAACGATCACCCAAATAGAGTCATACTTACCCAATGTCTTTGGAAGACCAACCACGAAGTCCATCGCGATTCTCTCCCACTTCCATTCAGGAATGGGCATTCTCTGAAGTTTTCCTCCGGGACTTTGGTGTTCATACTTTACTTGTTGACAATTTGGACATTTGGCCACAAACTCAACAATATCTCGCTTCATTCTACTCCACCAGAAGTGTTGCTTTAGG
Organism: Solanum peruvianum; assembly: GCA_027705065.1. Lineage (NCBI taxonomy): Eukaryota > Viridiplantae > Streptophyta > Magnoliopsida > Solanales > Solanaceae > Solanum > Solanum peruvianum. The sequence continues at coordinate 17,979 of JAKWJD010001737.1, read as the reverse complement.
TCGCGGTACATCTTGGTTGCACCAGGATGTATAGAATATCCGGAAGCTCATAGCTTCTGTAAGAATAGTGGTGATCAAATCATCGATGCGGGGTACACATACTCTCCCTTAATCCTCAAAATACCTTCCCCATCGATTATTGCTTCCTTGGCCTCACCTTGCAACACTTTATCTCGAATTCGCCTTAGTTTCTCATCATCAAACTGTTCCCTTAATCTGATCAAGAAAAGAGGACTTTGCCTCTACACAAGCTAACAATCCTCCCTTCTCGTTATTTCTAACCTCATAAGGTCATTAGCCAAAATCTGCACTTCTCTAGCCAATGGGCGTCTAGAAGCTTGCAAATGAGCTAGACTTCCCATGCTTCCGGCCTTCCTACTCAAAGCATCTGCCACAACATTTGCCTTTCCCGGATGATACAAGATAGTGATGTCGTAGTCCTTCAGTAGTTCCATCCATCTCTGTCTCAAATTCAAATCTTTCTGAGTAAGACATACTGTAGGCTACGATGGTCCGTATAGACCTCACACTTATCCCCATACAAGTAGTGTCTCCATTGCTTTAGTGCAAATACTACCGCGGCCAATTCCAAGTCATGAGTTGGGTAGTTACGTTCATGCACCTTTAATTGCCTCGAAGCATAAGCAATCACATTCTTCTCTTGCATTAGCAGCACCCAACCCAGAATAGGATGCATCACAATAAACAATGAAGTTTTTACCCTCTACCGGCACAAGGTGAGGAGGGCGCGGTAGTCAACAACGTCTTAAGCTTCTGGAAGCTTTCCTCACACTCATCTGACCATACAAATGGAACGTTTTGCTTAGTCAAGTTCGTCAATTGGGAAGCAATAGAAGAGAATCCCTTGACGAATCGGCGGTAGTAGCTAGCTAACCCAACAAAACTCCGTATTTCTGACACATTAGTGGGTCTTACCCATTTTTCACTGTTTCAATCTTAGAAGGATCTACCATCACTCCTTCCTTAGAAACCACGTGCCCCAAGAAGGACACTGAATCTAGCCAAAACTCACACTTGGAGAATTTCGCATAAAGCTTTTTCTTTCTCAACAACTCTAACACCATTTTCAAATGCTCCTCATGTTCTTTCTTACTTTTGGAGTATATCAGTATATCATCAATAAACACAATCACAAAGAGGTCCAAGTATGGCTTGAAAATCCCGTTCATCAAGCTCATGAAGGCAGCAGGGGCATTCGTAAGACCAAATGACATTACCACAATTCATAATGCCCATACCTAGTTCGAAAAGCAGTCTTTGGAACATCCGTTGCTCGTATTTTCAATTGGTGATAACCGGACCTCAAGTCAATCTTTGAGAAGACACAAGCACCTTGTAACTGATCGAACAAGTCATCAATGCGAGGAATGGGGTACTTGTTCTTAATAGTTACTTTGTTCAATTGTCGGTAATCTATGCACATCCGGAAACTCCCATCCTTCTTCTTCACAAATAGCACCGGAGCACCCCAAGGAGATGCACTTGGTCTAATGAAGCCTTTGCTCAACAACTCTTGAAGTTGTGCCTTTAACTCTCTTAATTCGGCGGGAGCCATTCTATACGGGGGTATAGAAATGGGGCGAGTACCTGGTTCCAAATCAATGCAGAAGTCTATATCCCTATCTGGTGGCATACCGGGAAGATCTGCAGGGAACACATCCAAAAACTCACAGACCACTGAAACCGACTCGATCGAAGGTACTTGGGTAGTGTCATCCTTAAGATGTGCCAAGAAAGCTAGACAACCCTTACTAACCATCTTCTGAGCACGAATAAAGGAGATGATACGCACCGGATTGGGAGTGTAGTCACCCTCCCACACTAACGGATCTGCCCCAAGCTTGGCTAACGTTACCGTTTTAGCATTACAATCCAAAATCGCAAAGTTTGGAGAAAGCCAGGTCATACCCAGAATTACATCAAAGTCACCCATTTCTAAAATAACCAAATCTACATAAGTGTTGCTCCCAACAAAATTCACCAAACAAGACCTATACACTTTTTCGACTATCACAGACTCACCCACCGGAGTAGAAACACGAATAGGCATGTCAAGTAATTCAGAATGTAAATTTAGACCGTTAGCAAATGAGGAAGATACATATGAAAACGTGGAGCCAGGGTCAAATAATACAGATACCATGCAATCACAAACCAAGAGATTACCTATGATAACAGCATCAGACGCCTCCGCTTCAGACCTCCCAGGGAAAGCATAACAATGGGCCCCATTATTTGTCTGTCCGTTGCCCCTACCATGTTTGTAGTAGTGGCTCCGTTTTGCCCATCACCTCTGCCGTTTTGGTGACCGCCATTACCTCGACCACCACGTCCTCCAGAAAAACGGCCTCTACCATGACCACCCCTACCTCTAGCTAGTGGGGCTCTGTAACTCTGTTTTGGACAATTCCTCCTAATATGTCAAATCTCCCCACATCCATAGCACTCTCTGGAATCGGGCATAGGTCTCTCGGAGTAGTGTTGACCGTTCTGAGGTGGACCCCCAACTACAGTCTGTAGTGAAGACTGTATTGGTCGAACTGAGTGACCTCCGGAGTTCTGTCCTCTAGAGTAAGAACCATTAAACTCGCCTCCCCTTCGAAACCTCTTTGATGTCGATGTCGTGGTGAAGTCATCTGGTTTCACTCCTTCCACCTCTATCACAAAGTCTACCACCTCTTGGAAGGATGTTGCCGTTGCCGCTACCTGTAAGGCTGAAATCCGCAATTCTGACCTCAACCCCTTCACAAAACGGCGGATCCGTTCTTGTGGACTGAAACAGAGTTGGGTGGCGTATCTGGATAGTGCGCGAAATTTAGCCTCGTATGCATTAACTGTCATTCTACCCTGTTCAAGACTCAAAAACTCATCCCTCTTCCTATCCCTCAAAGTGCGGGGGATATACTTTTCCATGAACAAACTAGAGAATGATTCCCAAGTCATAGGTGGCCTCCGTTGGTTGACACTCAACATGTGAACGCCACCACATTTTGGCGTTCCCTGGAACTGATAGCTCACGAACTCGACACCAAACCTCTCTACTATCCCCATCTTGTGTAGTAGCTCATGGAAATCAACCAGAAAATCATAAGCATCTTCAGATTCTGCACCCTTGAAGACTGGAGGTTTCAGTTTCAAGAACTTACTAAAAAGTTCATGTTGATCGTTTGTCATAATAGGCCCAGTAGTCAGACGTGGAAGGTGCCTATTCCCAATGTTGCATCCATGCGGGGAGCCATAGTAGCCGCATGTCGTATTCTGAAACCGGAGGTGTTGGTGCAGAACCACTGGAGGTGCTTGACCCTGATCAGACAACCCGCTAAGATAAGCAAGTACTTGGTTGATCATCTCTGGGGTAGGTTGGGGTGGCATTTCCTCATTCTGTCCTTGTTCAGTTTCCCCATCCTCACCCTCTCTTACTATATCCTCAGTCGGTGGAGGAGTCACCGCCCTAGTATCAGATGGGCTAGGGGCTCGTCCTCTCCCTCTAGAGGACGTCCTCCCACGACCTCTTCCACGGCCTCTTGCCGTTACCCTTCCTCGAGCCACAGCCCCAGTGGCTGGCTCAGTAGTTTCCTGTCTTTCCGTTGTCGCTGCTGGTGCGGTCGTTGCTCTAGTTCTAACCATTTGCGAAATAGAATGAAGATTGTCAGATACCAATTTGTATCACCTAGATACCAATTGGACTCAAGTAGTAGCACGAAAGAAAGAATGAAAGAATGGAATTTTCCTAAAGTCTTATAGCCTCTCAAGTAAAAGTAAAGGCGTCCCCCTACCGTTCCTTAAGACTCTACTAGACCTGTTCTTGTGTGATGAGACCAATGAACCTAATGCTCTGATACCAAGTCTGTCACGACCCAATTCGGGGACGCGACTGGCACCCACAATTTCCCTCCTATGTGAGCGAACCAACCAATCTAACCCTTATCATTTTAACATATATCAACAGAAAATAATGCGGAAGACTTAAACTCATTAATAAAACAATTCCAAACTATTATTAATATCCCCAAAATCTGGAAGTCATCATCACAAGAACATCTATCTCAAATTGCTAACTAAAAACTGTCTAAGAAGCAAAACAAATACTAGCTAGTCCATGCCGGAAGTTCAAGGCATCAAGACTTGAAGAAGAAGACCCAGTCCAAGCTAGACGCATTAGCTCACCCTGAATTTCCGATGGAGTGAAGACTGGCTTGATCTACTGCTGAGTCGAAGTTGACGGAACGTTTGCTGCATAACACAAATAGCAAAGGGGAAAACATAAAAGTAGGGGGTCAGTACAACCACACGTACTGAGTAGATATCATCGGTTAACTCAAAATAGCGATAATACATATCAAGTAATATTATAAATCAACTATAACTCAACATGTAGCAACAACAAGTATTATAATCGTCAATAAATACCATCAAGTTCATCCATGAGGACTCAAGCCTCAATACCATACTCATTTGGGAATTAAGTTCATTATGTTGAGTATATTAACATCTTTCAAGATTCATTATCTTTCTTCTTGTGTCGGTACGTGACACTCCGATCCCCTACCACTATGTGTCGGAACGTGACACTCCGATCCCCTATATGTGTCGGAACGTGACACTCCGATCCCCTATATGTGTCGGAACGTGACACTTCGATCCCCTATATGTGTCGGTACGTGACACTCCGATCCCCTATATGTGTCGGTACGTGACACTCCGATCCCCTATATCTACGTGTCAGTTCGTGACACCCGTCCCACTATTACTATGTGTCGGAACGTGACACTCTGATCCACTAATACTATGTGTCGGAACGTGACACTCCGATCCACTAAATTCATTCTATCCGTTCATCAAGCCTTCTCTATACCAAGGCATCATCAATCCCATTACTTTAATTCGTCAAGCCCTCTTTTATACCAAGGCATCATCATTAATATCATAGATTAAAGTTTTCTTTCAAGATTTGGGATTCAATGGTTTTCATCATGCTTGTTTTATCAAAATCACATAATCATGTTCATGCAAGCATACAATTAAGCATATAGACAGGTTTACAATATCATCAACACATATTATTCACTATTAAGAGTTCACTACGAGTATCGTAATATAAACCATAACCTACCTCCACCGAAGAATTGAATCAACAAGCTATCTTCTCAAAATCCTTGCTATCCTCTTCGTTTCTCTCTCTCTACTCGTTCGTTTCTCCTCTCTTTCTGTTCTTTTCTTTTGTTTTCTTATGTTCAAACCCTCTTTCTTTTACCCTAATTAATCATATAATTAAGTGTGAAAAAGGACAATAAACCCCACTAATTAACTTAAGGTTACCCCTTTTAACCCCTAAGTAATTAGACTTATTAATGTTAACCCTCAATCTTTATAATTAAGGAAAGAATAGTCAAAAACGACCCTTAAAACGTGTAGAGGAATCCTATTTTGCCTGGGACTGCGCAACCTGTGACGGGCCGTCGTTCCTGCGACGGTCCGTCACGGTGGTCGTCGCAGCTCCCGAGCTCAAGTGGCCTGTGACGGCCCGTCACAGCCGTGACGGTCCGTCCTGTTCCTCCCTCGTCATGACGGTCAGAAACTCGTTTCTTGCACCAAATTCTCAAAAGTTGAAGTGTTTTGCAACGGAACTCACGACGGTTCGTGTGGATGTGACGGCACGTCCTGCAGGTCCGTCACAATTTACAGAGAGTCGACTTTCAGTACCCAATTTCAAAATTCTAAGTGCCATGGGACGACACCTCCTCGACGGGCCGTCGTGACCACGACGGTCCGTCGTTCCATCCGTCGTCCCAGCCAGTTTTTCCTAGAATTAAAATCTGTTGCTCAAAACGACTAAACAGGCCGTTACAGAAAAAGATCCAAATACTTTAAGAATTAACTGGCTCGTACTTGTCAACCATAGAACCAACTTTAGAAATCCAAAAATTATCCACTTCATGCGGAACCATTCTACAATTTTTCCAATTTCCTACTCCTCGTAGAGTCAACTGATAGAACTCAATTTTAAGCACAAAATTAACTAAGCCAAAACCATTCTATGGAACCCATATATGACCCATATGACTGAGTACATCCTGCCCTATCCATTTGTAGTTCCATAATCAGAGTCTCAACATTTCTAAAACTCAACTTAAATATTTCCTTCCTATGACGCGTTGGACTTCTTATAGTCTGTAGCTAAGACTCACAATTCCTGCAACAAGGGAAAACATCTAAACTCTTCCTTTTCAATCTAACTTATCAATTTCTAAAATGTAACACTAATGATAATGCTTCATCTCATATCACTAGTTATTCTTCTTATTGTCGATCAGTTCATCCCTACTTTGATCAATTATCAAAAGGTCTTGGTTGAAAGTGAGAGTCAAGTCTCACCATCACCTAGGGTAAAATACTCATAAATAGCTAATAAAGAAGATGGCTGTGTTGCTAATTCCTCTTCTTCTACTTTTGATTTCTCTAATTTGAAAAATATATTAAATATTTTTACTTACCTCTGTGATAAGCTAAACTTAAAAAGTATTAGATTAATAGAAATTTTTGAAAAGACGATAAAATTAACATGAGCACAAAATAACTTTTTTGAAATATCAATTTTCATTGTGTTAAATTAATAAGATTAAAGGCTAGACATAACTGAATACAAAACAAAATACTTACAAAGTAAATTGTTAACTTCGAATTTGAAAAACTATAACAATATAATTGTAACTTCGATTTTAATACAAAATAAAATATTTACAAGTTTTACAAGCCCAAATTTGAAATAAAGTAAATAAATACTAAAAATATAAACTAATTTAAAAAATGTATTAAAAAAAGTAGACTATAATATGTTATATATATAATATATATATATATATATATATATATATATACATAAGAGTGGCCGATATTTTTTCAACTGCAAAACCAATCAAACCAAATCACAAATCAATTTTTTTCAATTCGATTTGACTTGTACACCCCTATGTCTGCAAGTTATGGAAGCCTTCATATCTAGAAATGCAAATTCAACGTGAGGAGATTGTCCTTATTATGTGGGAGGATTATATTAAAGACTAGTTCACTACAATTGATGTTCAACTTTATTTTATTGAATTAAAGTTTGACGAAACAATTATTTAGGTGGGAACAAATAGGTTTGTAATAATTTATTATGCAATTTTATAATTTTTTGTTTATTTGGTAAGATTGAATAAACCATTGGGTCTATTTTAATAGTTTTACAAGTTATGAGATCTTCACGTTTACGAGAAAATTCGCATGTCCAAACATACCTTCAATTTCATCTCATAATTCCATATTGTGATACCATATCATTATTTCATATTGCATGGCCAAACAGACCCTAGTGTTATGTGATATAAAATTGATCATCTTAAAGAGTTGCATTGGAAAACGAATAATCCTTGGTGGATCATTCTAGAGATATGGAGAATTTCTTGGACCTTTATATATATATTGCATAGAATTATCACGAAGTAAGAATAATTCAAGAGATGATTTATATTTTGGTATAGTAAAAATGTAATGAAATCAACAAGAACTTATATTTTATTTATTGACAATTTAAAATTTATTTAACTAAAATCTAGTTATTTGTTATTCCTCATATTAATCACCTAAAACTGAAAATAAACAACCTTTTATAAGAAGTTAATTACATAAAATATTGAGAAATTTTATGATAAATATGATGTAAATCTAAAATAGATATTGATCAAAAAATCTTTCGCAAGAGTAGCCTTCTTAACAGTATGTATTATGTACAACATTTAATTATTGTATTGGCAAACAACAAGGATGCACCAAAAGTTATTAAGCCCTTCCAATGCATACTCTACTTGTTACTAAATCATAACCTGTCAACATTAGTTTCTTTAACTAAAATAGTAATATTTATAACATTCTCTACAATAGATGTTTTTTTTCTTCGGATGTTGACTTGAAATGCATAATAAATCTTTTGTTGTAATAGAATAATACCTTGTTAAAATGAGAGAAGTATTAAAAACGCTCTTAAACTTAGCATAAATTATTAGTTTCATCATTGACAGCTTTAAAAATATCGCTCTATTTGACTAAGTAAACTTAGATACACTACCGATATGCAACATGACATAGCAGGTGGTCTCAAACTCTTGTAGGAGTTCTTAATAAAAATCAAGAGAAGTGTTCAAAACACCCTTAATGGGATAACTACATAAAGTTAGGCCAATCACTTGGTCTGATTGCATATCGTTATTCGTGAAAACAGCAAAGGTCAATCACTTGGTCTAATTGCATACAGTAATATTATTTGCAAACCTCTATTTCAATTATACCTTACAAGTTACAACTAATCATTTAGATTATCTAGAGTTTGTAACATTTCACTCGAATATCAACTCCAAAATCTAGAGTTCTTAATTATTTTTCTCATTTTTTTCACATATATATCTACGATTAGTTACGTTCTCAATAAACTATAGGAATGTAGTCTCTTATCTATTATTAATTATATGACATCACACCTACAGTTTATCGAGAACATAATCGTAGATAGAAGGATACAAAAGTTGCGAATTATGATGGGTGATTAGTAGGTAGTTGAGTGTGGTCTAACTTTTCAATACATACTTTGAACATGGAAACAGTTACAATTGAATGAAACTATTGCCTTTCCCCCATTAAACGTTGTTTGAAGTACCCATTTTTTACCATTGTAAGAGTAATTGATGAAGTTATGTTTTAAGTACTATAAACTGTAATAACATTCATCTAGACTGCACTAGGAAACATTCCACTACAAGTGTAATATAGAACATCAAGGACACATGCCTGGTGCGAATCAATTCTTTTAAGAAGTTGCTAAGCTAATGGAGCTAGCGACAATATGTTTTGTAAATCCATTGTTAAAGATTAATTACCTAAAACTGAAAATGAAAAAGCTTTCATAACAAGTCAATTAGATAATATTGAGAAATTTTACGATCAATATGACTTAAATCTATAATAGATACAGGACATTTGGTTAAAATTAAAAAAGGAGGATATGGAAATACACATAAATATTTTACAAAGAAAATGGAAAACGTAAATATGACAAAGTGAAATAAAAGGTGAAAAATTACTAACTCTTACGTCCGCCAAGTTCATATATAGCAACAAATCTTGTCTGCAACTCATCACTCTAACGTATGAGAAATGGTTGCTCTGGAAAAGTTGATGCAACAACATTAAGTTGTTGGTTAACTTTTGTCTGAGTTGATAAATCACACGATCAAAATTTAAAATACAAGAATCATAACATTTAATATCTGTATCATTAAACACTGACCGAATTGACATTCTTGGCAACATGGGATGGAGACGGGAAAACATTGTTGCAAAGATAGAGGAAAGAAAATTAAGAAATTAAATAATACCCAACACACTCCAAATATGGGGTATTTTCAAGAAACCTCTTAACCTTCTTTTATAGGTAAATTTCCACTAAAGAAGGAGCTTTCTTTAATGGAAATTCACCTATAAAAATAGGTCCAGAAGTTTCTCCAAACTACCACATATTCACAAAGTGTTGAGTATTCTTCACATTCTTAATTGATCTCTTTCGTCTAGCTCTGTGAAAATGTTTCTCCATCCCCATTTCCTTGGTATCAAGTATGACAATTCTCGATTGGTGTTTGATCATAATGATATTGAATATTATGATTCTTATATTTTAATTTAAATCTTATGACTCATCAACTAAGAAAAAAGTTGACCAACAATATACCTAAAGTTGTTGCATCATCTTTATAAAACAAACCATCTTCCATACATTGGACTAATGTGCTCCATGCAAGATGTGTTGCTATTGTTGATGAATTTTGTGGGTCTAGGGTTAGTAATGTTTTACCCTTTTCCATATAATTTTTCTATATATTTTTTCTTCATTTTTTACTTTTTTTGGAATATGTATGTGTGTATGTGTATCCCTTTTTTTTTTCTTATAAGATGTTCGATCATATTTATATATATCTATCGTACAATTTCTCAATGTTTTATGTAATTAACATGTTATAAAATGTTATTTACTATCAGTTTTAGGTGATTAATATCACTAAATATGACTTGTTCATTATTTTAGTTTTTTCTAATATTTATTTTGATATGCTTCACTTGGATCAATCGAAATCAATCTCCTAACCTCACTTCCACAGGGTAGAAGTAGGGTTGCATGCATATCCAATTTAGTACAAATGAAATGAAAATAATATGAGATTTAATTAATGTTTTATCTCTCTAGTGTTTTCAACATATACTTTCAGTCAGCTAGCTTCTTTGCTTAACATGGAAAGATAACCAATGTCAACTAAAATTGAATGAAACATTATTTGAAGTATTCATTTAGTTTCATTGGAAGAGAAATTGAGAAGTTATATATAAGTACTATTAACTGGAATAATATTCGTCCTGACTATATAATTGCAGTAAGTTACCTGAGGAAAAGAAAAGAGCCTCCAAATGTAGTAACTATTTTTCTTTGAGCCTAGCTCAAAAGATGAGATGATTCATTATGGCTCGTTCAAAAGTACAACCTTTGTCGAGAAATGCCCAGCTCACCATAGCTTTGGTGTCACGACCCAAATCGGGGACGCGACTGGCACCCACATTGACCCTCCTATGTGAGCGAACCAACCAATCTAAACACAAACATAATTAAACAAAATACAACATGGAAAACTTAACTCAATAACAAAAAAATAAATACTATAAATATCCCCAAAAACTAGAAGTCATCATCACAAGAACATCTACGATCAAATTTCCAAACTAAGAGTATTTTAAGAAGCTAAAACAAATGAAAGCTAGTCCATGCCGGAACTTCAAGGCATCCTGTCACGACCCAAATCGGGGACGCGACTGGCACCCACATTGACCCTCCTATGTGAGCGAACCAACCAATCTAAACCCAAACATAATTAATAAAATACAACGTGGAAGACTTAACTAAATAACGAAAAACAAATACTTAAATATCCCCAAAATCCGGAAGTCATCATCACAAGAACATCTATGATCACATTACGAAACTAAGAGTATTCTAAGAAATTAAACAAATGAAAGCTAGTCCATGCCGGAACTTCAAGGCATCAAGACGAGAAAAAGAAGATCCAGTCCAAGCTAGAAGCATAGCTCACCCTGAGATCTGGTGCAGTGAAGACTGGCTAGAATCGCGGTCGAGTTGAAGACGACGGCACGTTTGCTGCACTCCACAAATACAAGAAAGAAACAAAAAAGTAGGAGTCAGTACACCACACGTACTGAGTAGGTATCATCGGCCAACTCAGAATAGAAAACAGTATATATCAGTTAATCTCACAAATCAACTATAATACTCAACATGTAGTAACAACAAATACTACAATCATCAATAAATATCACCATGTTCATCTAGGAGGACTCAAGCCTCAACATCATACTCATTAAGGAAAAACAGGTTCATTCGATGTAGCATATTAACATCTTTCAAGATTCATTATCTTTCTTCCTCTTGTGTCGGAACGTGGCACTCCGATCCATATTCTATCCTGGTGCCAGAACGTGGCACTCCTTCCCTATTCTATCCTGGTGCCGGAACGTGGCACTCCGATCCTCATTTCTATCCTGGTGCCGGAACGTGGCACTCCGATCCATATTCTATCCTTGTGCCGGAACGTGGCACTCCGATCCTCATTTCTATCCCGGTGCCGGAACGTGGTACTCCGATCCATATTCTATCCTGGTGCCGGAACGTGGCACTCCGATCCTCTAACACATCGAGCCTTCTTTTATACCAAGGCATCATCAATACAAAACATAGTTCATCAAGCCTTCTTTTATACCAAGGCATTATCAATACAACACTTCATCAAGCCTTCTTTATACTAAGGCATTATCAATACAACACATAGTTCCTCAAGCCTTCTTTATACTAAGGCATTATCAATACAACACTTAGTTCATCAAGCCTTCTTTATACTAAGGCATTATCAATACAACACATAGTTCATCAAGCCTTCTTTATACTAAGGCATTATCAATACAACACATAGTTCCTCAAGCCTTCTTTATACTAAGGCATTATCAATACAACACTTAGTTCATCAAGCCTTCTTTATACTAAGGCATTATCAATACAACACTTAGTTCATCAAGCCTTCTTTATACTAAGGCATCACAATTCTCATAACAAGTAAAATTAGGGTTTCATCAAGATTTAGGGTTCAAAAGCCTCATCATGCTTATTTCATCACAAACATATAATCATACTCATACAATCATACAATTAAGTATATAGAAGGGTTTACAAGATTACCCAATACATATCATTTGCTATTGAGAGTTTACTACAAATAGCATAAACCATAACCTACCTTCACCAAGGATTTGTGTTCAAGCAAGAATCTTCAAGGAAACCTTGCTCCTTCACTCTCAATCGCCTCTCTTTCTCTTCTCTTTCTCTTTCTCTTTCTTCCTCCACCCTCCTTCTCTTCTTACCCTAAATCACAAGATTTCAAGTCTCAAAAGTTATGAAACCAACCCACAAAGTACTCAAAGTTAGTCTTTCAACCTCCAAGGAATTGAACTAATAACATTAACCCACTAACTTAATGAATTAAAGCCGGAATAGTCCAAAACACCCCTTTTAAAATAGCCAGAATTCTGACCCCGCCTGGATACGGAACCTGTGACGGTCCGTCGTGGCTGCGACGGTCCGTCCTGCAGGTCCATCGCAACGTCAGAGACTTCCATTTCCTCGAAGAGTCTGTGACGGTCCGTCGTGCCCACAACGGTCCGTCCTGCACTTCCGTCATGACTTTCAGAGAGTTGTTCCCAGCATCAATTCTCAAGAGTTTAAGTGTTTTGGAACGGGGGCTGCACGACGGTCCGTCGTGACTGTGACGGTCCATCCTGCATGTCCGTCACAGAGTTCAGAGACTCAATTCAACACTCAAATTCATAATTCCAAGTGTTTTGGAACGGGACACCCTAGACGGTCCGTCGTGCCCACGACGGTCCGTCGTGGTGTCCGTCGTATTCAGCCAGTTTTTCCCAATAAAATCTGCTTACTCAAAGACTAAACAGGTCATTACAATAGATACCAATTTACCCATCGTTCATCCCCGAACGATCAAAAGAAGAAAAACAAGGGCGAAAAGGAGTACCTGAATCTGTAAACAGATGTGGGTATTTTTCCTGCATATCTGCCTCCTTCTCCCAAGTAGCCTCTTCAACCGTCGATTCTTCCATTGAACTTTAATGGATGCTATCTCTCTCGACCTCAACTTGCGAACTTCTCTATTCAGAATAGCAACAGGTTCTTCTTCATAAGTCAAATCTCATCGAGTAGAACTGAATCCCAACGGATGATGTAATTTCCATCCCCATGGTATTTTTCAACATGGACACGTGAAATACCGGATGCACTCCGACAGCCCTGGAGGCAAGGCTAATTCATAAGCCACCTCCCCTACTCGCTTAAGTACCTCAAATGGTCCAATATACCTTGGACTCAACTTACCCCTTTTTCCAAACCGCATCACCCCTTTCATGGGTGAAACCTTCAACAAACTTTTCACCTTCCATGAACTCTAAGTATCTAACCTTTCGGTCCGCATATTCCTTTTGTCTACTTTGAGCCGCTAAAAGCTTTTCTTGAATAGCTTTCACCTTCTCTAAGGAATCTCTCAACAGATCAGTACCCCAAGGTCTGACCTCAAACGCATCAAACCAACCGATGGGAGACCTACATCTCCTCCCATACAATGCTTCAAATGGAGCCATGTCGATACTGGAGTGATACATATTATTGTATGAAAACTCCGCAAGGGTAAGAAGTTATCCCAATGTCCACCGAATTCTATCACACACGCACGAAGCATATCCTCCAACACTTGAATCGTTCGCTCAGACTGACCATCGGTCTGAGGGTGAAATGCAGTACTACGATCCAATCTAGTACCTAATTCAGCATGCAAGGTTCTCCAAAACTTAGAAGTAAACTGCGTACCTCTATCATATATGATGGAAAGTGGAACCCCATGTAATCGAACGATCTCTGAGATTTAGATTTTGGCTAACTTCTCTGCATTGTAGGTCACCTTGACCGGAATGAAGTGAGCAGACTTAGTTAATCTGTCCACAATTACCCAAATAGAGTCAAACTTCCCCAATGTCTTTGGAAGACCAACCACAAAGTCCATTGCAATTCACTCCCACTTCCATTCAGGAATGGGCATTCTTTGAAGTGTTCCTCCGGGCCTCTGGTGTTCATACTTTACTTGTTGACAATTTGGACATTTGGCAACAAAATCCACAATATCACGCTTCATTCTTTTCCACCAAAAGTGTTGTTTTAGATCACGGTACATCTTGGTTGCACCAGGATGTATAGAATATCCGGAACTATGAGCCTCTGTAAGAATAGTGTGGATCAAATCATCAATACAGGGCACACATACTCTCCCCTTTATCCTTAAAACACCTTCCTTATCAATTATTGCTTGTTTAGTCTCCCCTCGCAACACCATATCCCGAATTCGCCTTAGTTTCTCATCATCAAACTGTTTCCCCTTAATCTGGTCAAGAAAAGAAGATTTCGCCTCCACACAAGCTAAAAATCCTCCATTATCATTTAGTTCTAGCCTCATAAAATCATTAGCCAAATTTTGGATTTCCCTCGCCAACGGCCGTCTAGAAACTTGCAAATGAGCTAGACTTCCCATGCTTCCCGCTTTCCTACTCAAAGCATCTGCCACAACATTAGCTTTTCCCGGATGGTATAAAATAGTGATGTCGTAGTCCTTGAGTAGTTCCATCCATCTCCTCTGTCTCAAATTCAAGTCCTTCTGAGTGAAGACATACTGTAGGCTACGATGGTCCGTATAGACCTCACACTTAACCCCATACAAATAGTGCCTCCATTGCTTTAATGCAAACACTACCACAGCCAACTCCAAATCGTGGGTCGGATAGTTACGTTCATGCACCTTCAATTGCCTCGAAGCATAAGCAATCACATTCTTCTCTTGCATTAGCACTGCACCCAAACCAGAATAGGATGCATCACAATAAACAATGAAGTTCTTACCCTCTACTGGCAAGGTAAGGATAGGTGCAGTAGTCAACAGGGTCTTGAGCTTCTGAAAGCTTTCCTCACATTCCTCTGACCATACAAATGGAACATTCTGCTTAGTCAATTTCGTCAATTCGGAAGCAATAGAAGAGAATCCCTTGACAAATCGTCGGTAGTAGCTAGCTAAACCAACAAAGCTCCTTATTTCTGACATGTTTGTAGGCCTTACCCAATTCTTCACCGTCTCAATCTTAGATGGATCCACCATCACTCCATCTTTAGAAACCACGTGTCCCAAGAAGGACACTGAATCTAACCAAAACTCACACTTAGAGATTTGGCATAAAGTTTCTACTTCCTCAACAACTCTAATACCATTCTCAAATGCTCCTCATGTTCCTTCTTACTCTTGGAGTATATCAGTATATCATCAATAAATACGATCACAAAAGATCTAGATATGGCTTGAAAATCCCGTTCATCAGGCTCATAAAAGCAGCCGGGAATTCGTAAGACCAAAGACATCACCACAATTTCGTAATGCCCATACCTAGTTCGAAAAGCAGTTTTTGGTACATCCGTTGCCCGTATTTTCAATTGATGATAACCGGATCTCAAGTCAATCTTAGAGAAGACACAAGCACCTTGGAACTGATCGAACAAGTCATCAATGCGAGGAATGGGATACTTGTTCTTAATAGTTACCTTGTTCAAGTGTCGGTAATCTATGCACATCCGGAAACTCCCATCCTTCTTCTTCACAGATAACACCGGAGCACCCCAAGGAGATGCACTTGGTCTAATGAAGCCCTTGCTCAACAACTCCTGAGGTTGGGCCCTTAACTCTCTTAACTCCTCCGGGGAGACATTTAATAAGGGGGTATAGAAATGGGACGAGTACCCGGTTCCAAATCGATACAGAAGTCAATATCCCTATCCGGTGGCATACCAGGAAGATCTGCAGGGAACACATCCAAAAACTCTCGGACTACTGAAACTGACTCAATTGGAGGTACCTGTGTAGTGTCATCCTTGAGATGTGGCAAGAAAGCTAAACACCCTTTGCTAACCATCCTCTTAGCACGAAGAAAGGAGATGATACGAACCGGAGTGGAAGTGTAGTCGCCCTCCCACACTAACTGATCTGTCCCAATCTTGGCTAACGTCACAGTTTTTGCATTACAATCCAGGATTGCAAAGTTTGGAGAAAGCCAAGTCATACCCAGAATTACATCGAAGTCGACCATTTCTAAGATAACCAAATCCACATAAGTGTTGCTCCCCACAAAAGTCACTAAGCAAGACCTATATACTTTTTCAACCATCACAAAATCACCCACCGGAGTAGACACCCGAATAGGTATGTCAAGCAATTCACAGGTAAATTAAGACCAGTAGCAAATGAAGAAGATACATAGGAAAACGTGGATCGGGGATCAAATAATACAGAAGCCATGCAATCACAAACCAAAAGATTACCTGTGATGACAGCATCTGATGTCTCCGCTTCAGACCTCCCAGGGAAAGCGTAACAATGGGCCCTATCACTAGTCTGTCCATTCCCCTACCATGTTGTGCAGTAGTGGCTCCAGTTTTCCCATCACCTCGGTCGTTTTGGTGACCACCATTACCTCGGCCACTATGCCCTCCAGAATAACGACCTCTACCATGACCACCTCTACCTCTGACTGTGGGAGTTCTGTGACTCTGCCTTGGACAATACTTCTTTATGTGACCAGTCTCCCCACATCCATAACACCCTCTGGATTCAAGCATCGGTCTCTCAGAGAAGTGTTGACCGGTCTGAGGTGGACCCCCTACTACAGTATGTAGTGAAGACTGAATTGGTCAGACTAAGTAACCTCCAGAACCCTGTCCTCTAGTGTAAGAACCATTGAACTCACCTCCCTTTCGAAACCTTTTTGATGTCGATGTCGTGGTGAAGTCATCTGGCTTCACTCCTTCCACCTCTATCACAAAGTCTACCACCTCTTGGAAGGATTTTGCCGTAGCAGCTACCTGTAAGGCTGAAATCCGCAATTCCGACCTCAAACCCTTCACAAAACGGCGAATCCGCTCTTGTGAACTGAAACAAAGCTGGGTTGCATACCTGGATAATGCACGAAACTTAGCCTCATATGCAGTAACCGACATCCTACCTTGATCTAGGCTCAAGAACTCATCTCTTTTCCTATCCCTCAAGGTCTGGGGAATATACTTCTCCATAAACAAATTATAGAATGAGGCCCAAGTCATAGGCGGTGCCTCTGTTGGTTGACACTCAACATGTGACCGCCACCACATTTTGGCGTTCCCTTGAAACTGATAACTTACGAACTCAACGCCAAACCGTTCTACTATACCCATCTTGTGTAGTAGCTCATGACAGTCGACCAGAAAATCGTAAGCATCCTCAGATTCTGCACCCTTGAAGACTGGAGGTTTCAATTTTAAGAACTTGCTGAAAAGTTCATGCTGATCACTTGTCATTATAGGCCCTGTAGTCAAACGAGGAAACGTGCCTATTTCCAATGGAGCATCCATGCGGGGAGCCACTGTAGCCGCATGTTGTACATCCGGAGTCTGGGTACTGGTGTAGAAAACACTGGAGGTGTCTGGCCCCGATCAGATAACCCGCTAAGATAAGCCAGAACCATATTGATCATCTCTAGGGTAGGTTGGGGTGGCAGTTCCTCGTTCTGTACTCGTTCATTCTCCCCTTCCTCACCCTCTCTTATCACACTTCCTCCGTTGATGGGGGAGTCACCGCCTTAGTACTAGTTGGGCTAGGTGCTTGTCCTCTTCCTTTAGAGGATGTCCTCCCACGACCTCTTCCACGGCCTTTCGCCACCACTCCTCTTTAAGCTACCGCC
>JAKWJD010001736.1:0-65998 GCA_027705065.1 Solanum peruvianum | reverse complement strand
GTCAATTCCTTCTTATTCAACCAAACCTAGTTTAATTCATGATTAGATGATCCTAACTATGATGAATTTCATCAGTATTCAAGACAGTTGAATTAAGAAGTTCAATTTAGAACCTTCAACCTTGCCTCTAATGGCCCTAAAGCTACAATTATCACCCTCATCAAATTATATTAAGGTTTATCAAGGAATTCAACAAAAAAAACCATATAATCATCACATAAGCGTAATTTATAACATAATTGAATGTTATCCACTACTTTGGAATCACAATCAAGCCTTACACATGGTGTAATCACAACCCTAGTTAGATTTGGGTATTTTTGATTCACAATTGAGGGATATCGATATGGGATACATCGATGGAAGAATCCATGGATGAAAGAGATTCACATAACTTTTATCAATGACTTAAAATAAGCTTGAAAACTTAGTGAATTTTCGACCTCCTCCTTCTTCCCTTCTAATTTAATGGTGATCTTGACAGAACTTTAGGGAGGGAACTTGGGGTATTTTGGATCACAATTGAGGGATAACCTTCCATGACTTAATTGTAACGTGGGGTGAACTTTCAATTCACCGCTTACTTGATCAAACCCTAAGTCTAAATTTTGAAATAGGTGTCTGATAATCTGGTAGAATAATGAGATGACAAGTGAGTGTGAGGAAGATTTGAATAGTCCACTATTTGTACTGATCTAGAACTTGCCTGGTTAGTCCTGCTAAAAGTAAGCTGTAATAGACAATTAGGAAAGGATCATAGGCCCTTCCTCTATAGCCAATTTTTAGCCTAAATAAAATTAAAAAAACGAATGAAATTAATCCCTCTTTGATCCAAATGATTTGAGCTTACAATAGACCTTTCTTTTTCACCCTGACTGATGTTTTTTGGGAATAATGTGTTGGCCTTGGTCCGTCCTTACACATGTGCACCTCAGCTTATGCCAAAAGCATAAGTTGAGGGTGGCTAATGCAGTAAACAACATTTTCATGGACCTGACCCAACTTTGGGCATATTGTACTTTGACTCATGGCAAAGCCTTGGTTGAGGGTGTCTATTATGAGGAATGCTCTGGAAAGTGGGGTTGAAAGAACAAAAAGAGAGAAAGAACAAAAGTAAAGTGACTCAAGAACCAGTTGAAAGAAAAGTGAAATAAAAAAAAATACAATAAATACAAGCAAGAAAAGAAGAGAGTCACTTACACAAATGAAGAGAGAAGGGAAAATAGCAAGGTGAAAGAATATGAGAAATAGGGCAAACTTAAATGATAAAAAGTGGTGCGTTTAGCCGATATGTCAAAGAGGGCAAACAATCCAATCTAATGATATGTTCTGTCCTTACGCAGATGCTCTCCTACCTACTTGCTATAAAATTTTCTTTCATGAGATACTTTATCGCTAAATTTATGAAAATGGACTTGCGATTTGAAAGGCACATGCACGCGCGCGCGCGCGCGCGCACACACACACACACACACACACATATATATATATATATATATAATCGAAGTTAATAGGTGCACGTACATCTCCCTCCCTCAAAAGGCAACCAGGATAGATAGAGGCAAGAAGCCTACCGTTTCATAATTCTATTATAGGCAGTTAAACAACTCCTTCTACGATTAATTAATTGACAAGATTGATGGGTAGTTACAAGATTGCATTCACCATCGATCATTCCATCTTGCCATATCAAGGGCCGGATAAGTCATTCGGGGCAGGAATGAATGGGAATTTATATGACAACAGTTGGCAAAATCCATGTAAATGGAAGTCAGTTCGACCAGGAGTTAAAGATATACCCCCAAGAAGCGACAACCATAATGTATGTCTCGATTAGCTGTGTAATATGTTGATTAGTTGTGTAATATGTTAATAGTAGAGAGTAAATATACATAAACATCATATCACTAAATCAGTAGATGAGTCAATCTCCATACTTAAAATATGCATATCTGAGTTTCAAAATTAGAAGTTGTGTCAATATAAATAATATAAAATACATATCTGAGTCTATATAAAATAACATGCACCGAAACATTTCAATGAGTAGAATTGTGTATATTAATTCATAGATTAAGATGTTTATGGCTATAAATAACTACACATTGACTCAAACGTGCATATTTTTCCTCTTATGGATTGAGTAAGTCTTATTCCTTTGATATGATTCTGAAGTTGAAAGTCCAGAAGTTACTGTTGCTCTTTCAATGGATGGATTCCACTATATCGTCATCAGCTCGATGCAATGGAGGTAGGATTTCCTAATAGTTTTTTATCGTTCATGTTGCTTCAATTGACTACAATTTCTAAGAACACAGAGAACGAAAAAAGAGCAAACATAGATATTCAAGCAAGTAGTAACTTTTTCATAACTACAAAATGGATCTTCCAAAAAAAAGGAACATAAAGCAAAAAAATCAACAAAAGTAGATGGTAAGATATAGAGTGCCTAAGAGCCAGAAATAACAATAATAAAAAAGAAATCGAGAATGAAAATCAAAGAGAGAATAAGGAAATTCTTACAAAATCACATACCAAAAATGCAGTAAAAACCGCACATATTCTTCCCTCCTATTTATACGGCTAACCTTTACTTTCCTGTGCTCAAAATCAACCCTAGAAAATATGAAGAAAGAGGGAAAACCCAAATGAAGATAAAATGTAAATGACATATCAATAATCTCAAATGAAGATACTCAAAAATGAGAAGAAGTCAGAAATTCATAATCAACACCAACAACAACCCAGCAAAAACATAAAAACAAAATCAAAGAAAGAATGGGAGAACCAAAGCGAAAAACGGTTTATCCAAAATAGAGACTTACCTTATATTTCATCATCATCTTCCCTACTATTGCGCAAAAACATAAAATTTCTGGTCTTCTATGTAAATATGAAGAAATATATCCATTCAATGAGAAAGATGAATGAAACCTGAAGACGGAAAAAATTAAATCAAAAGAGGAAAAGAAACTACCATAGATATAATTGTAAATCAACATAGTAGATACTATTGTAAGACTTCAAAATGTACTGAATTATCTCAACATGCTATATGGTTCTGCATCAAATCCTATTTTATAGGACACTTGCAAAACCAACATAAAAGAAGGAAGAAACTTGAATGGATTGTGTCAATAGTTCTTGAGGAGCTTTTCGTAGTATCAACTTTAATTAACATTTCACTACTAAAAAAATAGTAAAAAGAGACTAACAAAAGAGACCTCATGAGGACTCTTTTTCGAAAAAAAGAGACCAAAAAAGAGATCTCAACGGTAGGTCACAATTATGTAGGTGACTTTTTTTAGTAGAGACCTCATGAGGTCGCCCAATGGAGACCTCACGAGGTTACCAATAAATTGTCCGATTTTTTAAGAAAAAGAGACGTCATGAGGTTGCAATTTCATAATTTATTTTTTTAATTTTTTTTAATAAAGGTAACTTCATGAGGTCACTATTATATTATTTATTTTGATTTTATATTTTAAAAAAAGAGACCTCGTGAAGTCTCTTTACTTCAAAAATAAAATGATGAATAGAGACCTCTTGAGGTCTCTTTTGTGATACAAAAAGAGACTCCACGAGGTCTCTTTACTGTATTGGTAAAAAATAAAATGTTGAATAGAGTTCTCATTCACGAAAAATTTGACTTCATCAGTTCTATTTACTGCATTTGTAAAATACAAAATGCTGAATAGAGACCTCATGAGGTCTTTTTTTTTAATTTCTGGAAAATAAAATGCAGAAGAGAGACCTCATGAGGCTCTTTCATGAAATTTCTGGAAAATAAGATGCAAAAAAGAGACCTCATGAGGTCTCTTTTCCTGGAAAAAAACTGGCAGGTAATTGTTATTTATGCAGCTTTTATCACCTGTCATATTGATTCAATACCTCTCTAATTATCTAAATCAAGCTCAAAGAGATTCAAACAATCAACTGATGCAATACATTTACTAAATATTCTCTTATCGACTCAATTGCAATTCACCTTCAACGTTTTCGAAATTAAACAAAAATCACAATATCCATAAGTTTAATATAATATATTTCAATGTTATCATGCATTCACAAAACAAATAACTCCCATAACAAAATTATAAAGTAAAGAACTTAGATTATCTATCACAACTCTAAACTTCACTAATGTGGTAGTCTGTTTATCACATGATCATCATCTTCTTCATCACTACTAGACTCATCTGTCATATTTCTTTGTTGACCATACACTGGATATCGAGTAAGTTGAGATTGAGGGGGTCGAGGAAGGAAAGTGACATCACTGGAACATGGGGGAATCCCTCCTGACGCAAGTAATGCATCGAATTGAGCCTTAAGATCCACAAACTCTAAGTCCCTTCGCCTTTCCCTAGTCCACGATGTGTTCAACTTGGATAGATAACTCAACAATCTTTTGCTCCATAGCCAATTTTTTCTTCATCGATTCATCATCATAGGAACCATTTAGGCCTTCAAACTCACAACAAAATTCAAGAAAGGTTTTGTTGCGGAATTTATAGCCATACCCATATCTACTCGGTCCACCAATCAAGTCTAACCATACTCTCTTAGCCTGTTCTTGAGTAAGTGGCATACTTCGATTTTCTTCTGGCTAAGTTTGTCGTAAATCCTCTAAAGCTTGAAGATATCGATTCCACATTGAATGGTATTAATATTAGAGTATAAGTTTATAAAATAAGTCACTATTATTTTAAATAAGAGGCTTACATAGGTCACTTCAGCTCGCGGCTCAACCCACACGTCTGGATCTTCGGGATTTTTCTTCTTTCTTATGTGTGATGCCTTGAATGCCTCGGTCTGAGTTACCGGTCTTCCTAGTTCCTTTTCCTAAATATAAAAATAATTGAGTTATAATCAAGAGTAATTAAATATCAATACCTACAATATATAAAAACTTAAAGAAAAATGATAATACCAATTTCCTCCTCACACTTCCTTGACTTTGAGCCCCACTTGTGTGTAGAGAACCACCCTTAGTATATGATCTTGCCTTCTTACCGATCTTACTCATTTGCTAAAATCTTGGATCATTTGCCCAATGCACTAGTAATTTTTTTCCAATCATCCGATAAAATCCACTTAGGTTTCTAATTATTTCTACGAGCTTTATTCAACAAACTAGCAAGAACACGCGCAACTTTCTTTTCAAAGTTTGCACAAATTTCGGCCTCATGTTCCGGATGCCAAGCATATTGTTTCTACAATAAAGCATAAATTTTTTAATTAATAATTATTATTGAAACAAGTATTTTAATAGTGTTAAACAGATAAATTTGAATATACCCTGAACTCCAAAAATATTTGTCTCTACAGATTGGTTGGCATCTTGCCCCAAGTAGGAAAAGCATCTCTATAGAGATCTTTGATTGCCTGAGAAATGATCCCCACAGCATCATCTTGATTGAAACTGTAATACAAAGTTTTAACAGTTACAGGTTAAAACAAAAAAATTAAATGAGATAATCATAAACATAAGATATTTTGTAAAAAAAACTTTGCGTATAGTCGTCAGGCTCGATGACAAGTCGATTATGCATATCCCTCACGCCAACGTTTGTAATGACCTGACCAGGTGTAGCTGAATGATTTATGATAGAAGTGTTAGGGTCAGAACTATTACCTTGAATACGAAGACTCGAAATTCCAAGTTGTGAAGTAGATAATGATGAAGGTTGTGAGTCTGCAGGGTTGTGAGTTCTAGTGCGAGAGACACTAGAGGTTGGCCGATTAGCTTCTGGAGGCAGAATATTGTGTCCATGTGGAGTAGCATACCCTGATGTAGGCATCATCAGAGGTACTTGAGGGGGCGGCTGAGTATATTCCAATGGTGGATGCATATAGGTCGAAGGTGGATTAATATATGGAGGCACAAGATGTCTGGCTCGGTCTGCCTAGAATAGCAATGTGTCGGAGTGTCTCTTGGTGGGAAAGATGTGGTGGTGACTAATCTATATGTATCCCTCTCGGTCGTCTGCTAACTATACCATCTTTCTTTTTTTTCTTTTTAGGGAAATTATTAATATCTTTATTCTTATTTCCACCTACCATCTAATTAGTAACAAAAACATTCAAGTCAAAATAAGGTTAGATATTTACGTAACAAGTAAAGTCTCAATTAAAAATCAACTAACGGTGAAACTAAATTAACTATGGGTGTATTTTGGTATATTCATGAATGTTTGTTATGTCATTTCATCTAACAAAAAGAGCAACTTCAACGAAAAAATATGTAAATTTCAAGTTCTCACGGAACCAAGTTATCTTATTCAAGATTGGGGTAGAAGAGTTATGAACATATACATGTTCTAGTTATTCTGATATTTTTTTTTGGAGATAATTTTGATCTTACAGAGAAAGCATACAAATTCTAATATATTTTTTAAGTGTACTCAAAGAGAAGGAGAACGTTACTTCATACTAATTACTATTCTTCCTCATCCTCATCCTCGTCCTCGTCTTCATCATCATCTGCATCCTCATCCTCGTCCTCATCCTCATCCTCATCCTCATCCTCCGACAATTCTTCTTCATCTATCCAATCTTCCTCATTAATTGATGCATTTCCCCTTCATCTGTTATTTCTTCTATATCAACCTCTTTTAATATATGTTGGGGATGCTCTAAATCATTTTCTAATTTAACATCCACGGTGTGGTGAACACTTGATAAATCATCATCTTGGTATGCAACATCCAACATGTTTTCAACTTCCACACGACCCATGGGTTTGGTTTTAATCACCACCCACCAATCATCTTTATCTGGACGCAAAGGATAAGGAGCATAGTACACTTGCTTAACATTTTGTCCAATAATAAAAGGGTCAGATGCTTCATATTCTCTTGTGTGCTTTACTTAAATGATATTATATTTTCTGATTTCTTTCATACCTCTTTTTGGAGTTGGATCAAACCACTTGCATCTAAACAATACAATTTTTTTTGTAGGCCAACCAGAAAACTCCATTTCCAAAATCTCCTTGAGTACCCCAAAATAATCAACTCCATCTTGATTTCCATCACCGCCTTTCACACAAACTCCACTATTGTTAGTTTTATATATTTGGAGTATTTTACAAAATTGAATTTAAAACCATTGACAATATACTTGTTCATCGAATAAATCTTGATGGGTCCCCAAGAAAGGTCCTTCAAAAATTAATCAAATTGACCATTTTTTGTGTCATAAATCTATGAATATTTGAAAAGTAGGATATTAGCTTCAATTAAATATATATTTATTTAATAATGATAGTATTATGAAAATATTATAAGGCTTATGTAGTCCTGAAACCACTTTGAGAAATGCTCAAACACTTTTTCATTGCCATATAAATGCACAAAGTAACTGTCAAATAAGATGGATATAGAGTTGATTGTTTCGCCTTGTAATTACATATTTTAGTGCAAAAAAAAAAAATTACTCAAGAAATGGTTTAACTTGTGGGCAATTCAACAAGACATGTGTAGATGCAGACTGAAACTTAATGGCACTAAGATTCCTCCTCATACGTTTTTTTTTAACCTTTGCCTGGTTGATTAAAGTTTGATAGTGGCTTCATAGTCTTAACACCATCGTCATGGCGATTGGGTCTATTTTGAAAGCATGGCACACAACTTTCAAAGTAATAAGAACCAAAATCAGTTATCTCCCTAGCAAGATGGAATTGAACCATTGAGCCTTCAAGTCTATGTTTTTTTTCATGCCCCGTTTAGACTTTCCAATAGTCCTACATTATATTATATTATCATTGACTTAAATAACATATTAATATAAAAATTTTATGTGTTAAACATTACCTCTCAAATGGATACATTCATCTATATTGAACCGGACCTTCGAGGCATGCTTCATGCACTAGATGTATAGGAAGATGCTCCATCACATCGAAAAATCCAGGTGGAAGAATCTTCTCCAACTTATTTGTAATTATAGGAATATTCTGATCCATCTGAACTAGGTTGTCTTCCCTTAACGTATTAGAACACAAGTCCTTGAAGGACAAACTAATTTCAGTCATAGGTTTCCAAATTCTATCGGGCAAGCCACTAAATGCAATGGGGAGTAATGTTTCCATAAAGACATGGCAATCATGACTTTTCATACAACGTAATTTTCCATGCTCCATATCGACACATTTACCTAAATTTGAAGCATGTCCATTAGGCATCTTGTGTTGCTCGACCCATTCACATATTTTACGCTTTTGATCCAATGTAAATGAATAACTAGCCTTGGGCTTGAAGAACTTCTTGTTATATTTCTCTTGCAACCATAACTCTTTTCGCCTGCAATATTCTGGTAAGTCCATTTTAGCTTTAACATTATCTTTTGTCTTGCCATTGACATTCAATACTGTGTTAAATAAATTATCAAAGTAATTTTTTTCAATATGCATGACATCAAGATTATGTCGAAGAAGATTATCCTTGGTAAATCTTAGAATATTCTTTGTTTTGTCCAGTTATGTGCAACACCATATCCATCAAAATTGTAGGGTTGTTCTTCTGTAACCTTTGGAAAGTGTTGAACCCTCTCCCAAACTTGTTCTCCAGTCAAGATTGGAGGAGGACAACCTTGTTCAACATTATTCTTTCTGAATACATTTTTCATACTCCTAAACTCATGATCCATTGGCAAGAACTGTCGATGACAATCAAACAAGAATTTTTACGACCATGCTTCAAAGTGAATGATTTAGTATTTTTCATACAGTAAGGATAAGCTAGCTTTCCCGCTGTCATCCACCCTGACAACATTCCATATGCAGGAAAATCATTAATAGTCCACATTAAGGCAGCCCACAAATTAAAATTCTACTTAAGAGACATATCAAATGTTTCAACCCCTTAAACCCAGAATTGTTTCAACTCGTCAATAAAAGGTTGCAAGTATACATCAATCAATACTTTTGGATTGCGTAGGCCAGGAATGACACAATTGAGAAATATATATGGACTGATCATACACATCTCAGGTGGAAGATTATATGGTGTTACAAATACAGGCCAACAAGAATATGTTGCAACAGAAACAGAATGTGGCGTGAATCCAGCTGAACATAAACTCAATCTAATGTTCCGTGGTTTGGTTGCAAACTATGGATATGTTCTATCAAAATGCTTCCAGGCCTCTCCATCGGATGGATGGCACATAACTCCAGGTGCTCTTCTATTTTCATGGTGCCATCTCATATGAGAAGCAGATCTATTAGATGCATACAATCTCTTTAACCTTGGTATAAGAGGTAACTAATGCATCGCCTTAATAGGAACTTTCTCCCCACTAGTAGTCTGCTTATAACGAGATTTTCCACAAAACTTACACGATTCTAGATTAATATCATCCCTATAGAATAACATGCAACCATTTTCACAACAATGAATTCTCATCGATGACATTCCTAACTTTGATACCAAACTCTTTGCCTTATAGAAATTATCAGGTATCTCTAGATTTGGATCAACTAAATCATGAATAAGGTCAATCATAGAGTCCATTGCCGCTTGAGGAATATTCCAATTTGATTTGATACTTAGTAATCTAACCGCATTAGACAACTGTGAATGTGAACTCCCCTCATATAAAGGCCGACTAGAAGCTTCCAACTGTTCAAAGAAAATTTTACATTCAGCGTTAGGAGCTTCTTCACCTTGATTACCAGAATCAAAATTAGAATACACACCAAAAACATCTTGAACCATGTCATGCATTCTATAATTTTGTGCATTAAAATTCACAATACTACTACTATCATTAGGAATATAATGTTGAAATACATCAAAACTATTATCAATTTCTCCATGACTAGTCCACACTGTGTATTTTTATAAAAACTCATTTTGATAGATATGAAGCTCAACAATATCTGATTTTTCATATTTCAAACATTGGCATTTATTCAAGGACACTTAATCATACCACTACGTTGAAAGGATCTAATGTATTTGCATACTCCACAAAAGCAGTGATACCTTCTACAAATTCAGGTCTTAGACCCATTCGATCAAAATTAGTCATATTATACATCCAACTACGATCCATCTACATAAAAATCACAAAATTTTGAATTTATCAAACACTAGAATATGTAATAATTTGCTGAAAATCAAATTGTAACAATCCTTTTAGGGATTGGTTAACGAGGCCTTGTGCAAAAGAATAAATGTATCTTTGCTTACTACAAAAGCATAGTTCTCTCAATAGTTGTCATCTTAATTGTCAATTATCAGCAAAAACATCTAATCCATACATTTTTCAATGTAAAACAACTAAATACATACAACGACATGAGCCAATATGATATTACTTCTAAATTTGCATCAAATTCACAACATCTTAAAGCCAAAGTAACAAGTACAACGAACCTAACAGAAAGCATATCCATTTTTTACAACGAATTTATAACTAACCGGAAGAATTGACCGCAAGGCTGGTAGTAAGAGCTTCGGGGATCTGCAAAATAAATTAGTATTCAATTATAAGTTAAATGACGTCTAAAATATCTATATAAGCATAACTCATAGACTCATGCAAATAACCAATTAAACTTTCATTTCTTAAAGGAGGAGAAGTGGACATGTTATTACATTGCTGGAAAAAGGACAATATGTAGCCACAAATAGTTGGACCAAGAGAGCACACCTTATTACTCAAGTAATTAATACTGATCGTGCTTCATTTATACACATTTAAGCTCTCTCTATAATAGTCCAAAAAAGAAAACAAGAGGAAAGTGGAAGAAGTTTAAAGAAGATGGCAGCAGAATAGACCCAAAAATTAAATGTATAATATGTACAGAATTTACTATAATATATACATGTTAATACGAGTATTCTGCTGACCCCATGTAATGATATAACGATAATTATATCAATCACTCCTCAGACTTTTTAATTTATTGAACTAACGTTGCCTATTATGCAATCTAATCTGCATCTATTATTGTCTTCTTATTTATGTTTAACAGACTACCATAGCCACATATTCTAATACTTTGTGTTAGTAGGCAAGAGGTCAATCACTAGAGATTCGTATTACTAGACAGACAGAGGAGCAGAAACAAAATACAAACCTCAAATCACACCAAAAGATGAATAAAACAAATTCTAAGTTTACCACTACTAGCCACATAACTGATAATATTAGTTTACCACTAATACTTGAAAACAAGAACAAAAAATCTCTAGTGTTTTTGCAGTAAATTTCCGCTCCATATATATGTATGATATTAGAACTTTTTAGCTTATGAGACCATATGATCTTACCGAAAGTTTTTGCAGCAGCCTCAATCTCAACCAGATTTCATTTTGTCTATGAACTATTATTTTTGTAAAAATCTAGAATGATGTTCAACAAGATTATGCATGACGCTTTAACAAGGCTTGGAGCAATAAACCAATGGCCCTGATGGGTTCTTAACAGATTGAAAGGCTTAAAAGCTAAATGTATCTGAAGAAGTAAATCATAGAGAAATATCCATTGTTGGATGTTGTGACATTTGAGTTGACTATTTTTTAGTCCCCAGTTGCATTTTGTTGAAACCAAATTTTTAGCATCGTCGTGTTATGGTGATAGAGGCATTAGAAGCATATCCTACATTTAACTCTGTTTCCAGCTGACCTAAACAACCTAGAGCAGACACATGGTGTAATAATTTGTATGTGGCTTCTATATTCCCACACCTATGTGATTTGTGAGCTTTTAGCTTACTGGCCTAACGGTTGTAGAGGTGTTCAATGTTTAAACATCTTGCATCAAAGAGAGGGCTTTTTCTGTAGTTTGCTCTGCAGGTGCGAATATGCCTTTTTGCTCAAAGTTTAAAGAGCTTCTGAAGCTACCAATCAGTTGTCATGATATTGAGTTTTTTTACAAAATTCATTCTTATTATTTTTACCTCGACTTTCATACATCTCTACTTACCTAAGAACATCCTTTAAATTTCTAAAAGAATTATCAAAAAACATCTTCTGTTACATTTTTCATCCTTTTCTAACAGAATAATCTTTATATTTGTCTCATTTTAATCGCCCAGAAACAAAGACTTGCCCTAATGAACACTGTGTAACCTTCTTCAACCAGTCTCCATATATGTAAACAAATATTCGCATAGCCTCGGGTACACACTTAAGCAGTACAATCACAAAGACAGGCAATCGTCTTCTAGTTTATAACTAAATGTCATTCTACTGCTGCTTCTTTTTCAAAATCAAGAATCTCTTATTGACATATTTCTTATCTCACACTCAACTATTAATACTAATTCCAAAGGATTGATTAAATATAACAACTACACATGATCACAAACTGTTAAAAACTGAAAAGCTCCAAAATTACCTGTTGAAAATCGACAGATGGATTCTCATTAATCGACAAAAACTAATGCTTCAACTAAGTGATTGAGCGTGGCTGGCGGCAGGGCGAATATCGCTGTAATGTCGTCTACGAGCGTGGCTGGTGGCTGGCGGAAAGCTGAACCGTGGGAGAATGAATCGTGGGAGATACAAGAGCGGGAGATATAGGGCTTTTTATGTGATATTAAATTTTGGGGAAGACGCACTACAAGACTAATTTGTTTTTCTTATTTTAATTGTTTTCTTTATTTTAATTATTTCCTTTTTTAGTCAAATTTGATCAATAATATTTGAAAATAAGAGACCTAATGAAGTGTCTTGTTTCAAAATATTATTGATCAAATTTGACTAAAAAGGAGACATTGGGAAGTCTCAAAAAATTGTTTTTTATTTTTATTTTCCCAAATAGAGACCTCGTGAGATGACATATTTGAGGCAAAGTAGCAGTAAAAATAACTTTTAAAATAAGTGATCCATATTAAATTATTTATATATATAATCGACCTCATAAGGTCACTTATTTAAAAAATAAAATAAAATAAAATTTAGATATAAATAATGACGTCATGAGATTTCTTTTTAGCGACCTATTTTTGAGGTCTCGTTTTTTAGATCTCTTTTTTTAGTTTTTTGGTAGTGTTTATTGAGGTGTAATATTATCTCAAAAGTGTCTGTCTTATAGCTCAAAGTAGATTAATGTGCAACTCTTGTTGTTTTTATGTCAAATAACTAAAAAGAATGAAAAGAAGCATGTCAAGACAGCTTCTTTCTCATGTCAATCAAATGCAAATTTCCCAAATGAAAATAATTCTAGTGGGAACCAAATGAATTAAAATCTGCTCCTACCTTCTAATCTTTGTATGATGTCAAGATTGTATACCGAGTCAATAGATCAAATGATAGTTCAAATTAGTTTGAAAAAGACTATTAAGTAATGACAAAATCCAATATTATTTGCAAACAGAGACCAAGATAATTTTAAGAGGCAAGATTAGGTGTCAACAAAATATGATCCCTTCATAATTTACAATTAGAGAAGTATCAATCTAAGCCTCCTAACCCTTCAATCTGATTAAAGAAGAGAAAAGATTACATGTACTTCTTAATGAACATTGATATTATAGTGTCTAATAAACATTTGATTTAACCATATATAAAAACCTTAAAGATAAGAGCATGAGAAGACAAATTTCTGTAGCAGAAAACAAAAAACACATAGTAACAAAGAATAGGTCGAAAAGCTTTATATTTTAATAAATATAGAAAGAATGATAAGAGGTCAAACATTTGTAACTCCTAATACAGTAGTACCATAACATCAGACAATACTTAGCTAGCCTAACAAAGAAAAAAATAGACCGTATCAGCACTTGGATGCTATTTCTATTTACTCAAAGCTTATAGGAATATGCAAAATGACGGACACCTTAACAAATAATGCTCCACGAACCATCCAATACAAACACTTCCAATTAAGCATATATATAATCCAAGTGTAAGAGAAAAAATATTAACCATGCTATTACTATGAGAAAATGATGAAAAGCAGAAAGCACAACATTTTGCAGATATTCACGTTATAATTCCTATTTACTAAAAGCTTAAGAATTATTATTAATATTTTGGTAAGCAAATAATATGTCATTGGACCTCACATCTGTTCTCTTTAAATTTAATTTGTATAACTTTGTATTGGCTCCCATCTAACTTAACGGGGCCCTTAGTTGAATACCGATCAAAATTGTTTGCAATTTTGAGACTTTTCTACTAAAGAATTATTCGAGCGCCTAACTATTACCGTAGAGAAACTATATCATTTATGTCTGTTGTTCTGTAGGTTGGGAAAGACAAGGCACTAACAAAGTGGTATCAAAGCATTGGTTATTGTTGATTGTCGTTTTGAATGATGGAGGCAAATATGAGCAAAATGGTGTGTTTAAATGGTAGTAACTATCATATTTGGAAAGGCAAGATGAAAGATCTTTTATTTGTAAAGAAGATGCATTTACTTGTGTTTGTTTCTAATAAGCCTCAGTCTTTAAATGATGAAGAATGGGAATTTGAGCATCTGCAGGTTTGTGGCTATATTAGACAATGGGTTGAAGATAATGTTAGAAATCATATTGTGAATGAGACACATGCCAAAAGTTTGTGGGACAAGCTCGAGACACTTTATGCTTCGAAGACTGGCAACAACAAGTTGTTCCTATTGAAACAATTAATGAATATCAGGTATAAAGAGGGCACTCCTATTTCTGATCATATTAATGATTTTTCAGGGTGTTCTTGCCAGCTGTCCGGAATGGGTGTAAAGTTTGATGATGAGATACAGGGACTTTGGCTCTTACTACTCTACCAGACTCTTGGAAACTCTTCGAGTTTCTTTCTTTTACTACTTCTGCTCCAGTGGTGTTGTAACCATGGATATACTAAGAGTGGTGTCTTGAATGAAGAAATGAGAAGAAGATCTCAAGCCTCATCTTCTTCAGCTTCACACTACGATGTTTTGGTTACTGAAGAAGATAGGGGAGAAACAAGTCCAGAGGTCAGAATGATAGAGTAAAAGTAGAAGCAAGTAAAAGTCTAAATACAAGAATATTACATGTGACTATTTCCACAAGAATGGGCATATCATGAAATATTGTTATAAGCACAAGAGAGATATGAGACAACAAAAGAGAGAAGGCGATAGTGAAAATCATGTTGCTGTTGTTGCTAATAATGATCTTCTTGTTTCTTGTGATGCAAATGCCATTAATCTTGTTCGTGATGAGTCTAGCTGGTTTGTGGATTCTGGTGCTACTTCTCATGTCACGCCAAATAAGGAATTATTTTCTTCTTATACTCCAGGTAATTTTGGAACGTTGAAAATGGGCAATAATCATGAAGTTGAAGTTATTGGCATTGGGACAGTTTGTTTGGAAAGTAAAAATGGTTCCAAACTAGTTCTCAATAATGTCAAGAATGCTCCAGATGTTCGCTTGAATTTGATTTCTGTGGGATATCTTGATGATGAGGGTTATGTTAATACACTTGGTGTTGGCCAGTGGAAGCTTACTAGAGGTTTGATGGTTGTGGCCCGTGGTGACAAGTTGTCTAACTTGTATGTATTTCAGGGCTCCATGTGCAGAGACTCCGTAAATTTGGTGGAGAATGATACTTCATCAGAATTATGGCATAGAAGGCTGAGTCATATGAGCGAGAAGGGGATTGATAGTTTGGCTAAGAAAAATTTGCTTTCTGGAGTGAAACAAGCAAAGTTGAAGAAATGTGTTCATTTCTTAGCCGGTAAACAGAAAAGAGTTTATTTTCAGAGTCATCCGCCTTCAAGAAGCTCGATTTGCTGGAGTTGGTACATTCTGATTTGTGTGGTCCTTTTAAGGTAAGATCGCATGGTGGTGCACTTTACTTTGTGACTTTTATTGATGATCATTCTCGCAAACTCTGGGTATTTCCTTTGAAGTCCAAGGATCAAGTATTTGATGTGTTCAAGGGTTTCCAGGCCTTGGTTGAAAGACAAACAGGGAAGACATTGAAATGCATCCGCTCAGATAATGGTAGTGAGTATATTGGTCCTTTTGATAGATATTGCAGAGAGCAGGGTATTAGGCATCAGAAAACTCCTCCAAAGACTCCTCAGTTAAATGGTTTAGCAGAGAGGATGAACAGAACTCTAGTTGAGAGGGTTAGATATATGCTTTCAGATGCTAAGCTGTCAGATTCCTTTTGGGCAGAAGCACTTAATACTGCTGCTTATGTTATCAATTTATCTCCTGCTGTTGCTTTAGATGGTGATGTCCCTGACAGAGTTTGGACTGGTAAGAATGTTTCTTATGATCATCTTAGAGTCTTTGGGTGTAAAGCCTTTGTACATGTTCCTAAGGATGAAAGGTCAAAGTTGGATGTTAAAACTAGGCAGTGTATCTTCATTGGTTATAGTCAAGATGAATTTGGTTATCGTTTCTATGATCCTGTTGAGAAGAAACTTGTTAGAAGCCGTGATGTTGTGTTCTTTGAAGACCAAACAATGAAGATTTGACAAAGCTGACAAGGCTGATGTTTCAGAGTAGTGAGAGCTTAGTTGATGTTGATCAAGTTCCATTGACTATTGCACCGGAAGAAAATCTTCATAATATGAAATCAAGTTGATAATGAAGATGGTGATCATGTTCAGAATGACCGGCATGATGTTGTTGATGCTCCAGTGCAAGATGATGTGTTGTCCAACAACCAATTATAGATGCTCTAGAGAGTTCTCTCAGACAATCTAGTAGAGAGAGAATTCCTTCATCTCGTTATTCTCCCAATGAGTATGTACTCTTCACTGACGGGGGAGAACCTGAGAGTCTTGATGAGGCCATGGAAAGTGAAGAAAAAGAAAGGTGGTTTGATGCTATGGAAGATGAGATTAAATCCTTGCATGATAATCATACCTTTGCTTTTGTTAAGTTACCTAAAGACAGAAAAGCTTTGAAAAACAGGTGGGTTTTTCGGGTGAAACATGAATATGGTAATCCAGTTCCACGGTACAAAGCTAGATTAGTTGTCAAGGGATTTAATCAGAAAAGGGGAGTTGATTTTGATGAGATATTCTCTCCAGTTGTGAAGATGTCATCCATTCGTGTGGTTCTAGGCTTGGGTGCAAGTCTAGATTTGGAGGTTGAGCAAATGGATGTTAAAACCGCTTTCCTTCATGGTGACTTAGATGAAGAAATTTATATGGAGCAACCGGAAGGTTTTGAAGTCAAGGGTAAAGAGAATTATGTTTTCAAATTGAAGAAGAGCTTGTATGGTTTGAAACAAGCTCCCAGGCAGTGGTACAGGAAGTTTTGTTCTTTTATGAGTCAGCAGGGCTTCAAGGAGACTTCTTCAGACCATTGTGTTTTTGTGCAAAAGTTCTCTGATGGTGACATTATTATTGTGTTGCTTTATGTTGATGAAATGCTTGTTGTTGGTCATAATACTTGCAGGATTCAGAAGTTGAAGCAAGAGTTGAGTAAGTCTTTTGCTATGAAAGACTTAGGACCAGCAAGTAGATTCTTGGCATGCAGATTGTCCGTGATAGAAAGGCCAGAAATTGGTATTATCACAAGAGAAGTACATTCAGAAAGTACTTCGCAGATTCAGCATGAACAAAGCTAAGGTTGTCAGTACACCTTTAGCTATGCACTTCAAATTGAGCACGAAACAGTGTCCTTCTAGTGATGATGAGAAGGAAGATATGAAGAAAGTCCCTAATTCTTCAGCTGTTGGTAGTTTGATGTATGCGATGGTTTGTACAAGACCGAATATTGTTCACGCTGTTGGAGTTGTTAGCCGTTTTCTTTCTAATCTGGGAAAAGAGAACATTGGAATGCTGTGAAGTGGGTTATGAGATATCTCTGTGGCACTTCTAGTCTGAGTTTTGTTTTGGTACAGGGAAGCCTATTATTTGTGGTTATACTGATTCAAGACATGGCTGGTGATGTTGATACTCGCAAGTCTACTTCAGGGTACTTGGTTACTTTTGCAGGGGGAGCTGTGTCTTGGCAATCTAGGTTGCAAAAATGTGTTGCTCTATCTACTACTGAAGCTGAGCTTATTGCTGTCGTTGAAGCTTGTAAAGAATTGCTTTGGATGAAGAGATTCTTGGGGGAACTTTGTTGTGCTCAAGAGAGGTATATGCTTTATTGTGACAGTCAAAGTGCTATACATCTTGGAAAGAATTCTACGTTGCATAGTCGATCTAAACACATTGATGTGAGATACCATTGGATTCGAGATGTGTTGGATTCTAAGTTGCTTGAGCTTGGAAAGATTCATACAAATGACAATGGTTCCGATATGATGACTAAAGCTTTGCCAAGAGGGAAGTTTGAAGATTGTTGCATGGTCGCCGGGATGGCGGTCTCCTCCACATAGTCGTGAGGGGGAGAATTGTTGGGTTATGGGCCTTTTTCCCTTCCTATGTGGATAAATAAAAACCCAACTTGGACCAACCCATTTTTGCTCATAGGCCCATTTTTATGAGGCAAATATAAGCCTATTTAGGTCTTATTTTCATATACACAGAGTTTTTTCAGCAGCCAAAAAGAGAGAAAGAGAGCAGTTTTCGCAGTCAAATTTCAGCCCTAACAGCCAACTTCAAATTGCGATTCCCGCTTCGTTTCTTGTCCGATTGAGCTGATTTTTTAACAGCATATCATCTTCACCTCAATCTTTGATTAGGACTTGACAGAGTTGGATTTGGTGGCCTGCAGCTTCAGTTTTGCTGTCGTGAACAGTAGCTGCGAAATTGGTGATTTTGCTCTTTAATTCTCTAGATTGGTGTGCAATCTTATTTTGTTGTTGCTCGTTGTTTGGCACTTGTTTTGTGGAAAATTTTGGAGAACAATATTGTAACTCTTGGTGATATAGTGGAGCTTTTGGTCCCGTGATTTTTTACTCTTCACATCGAAGGGTTTTCCACGTAAATCTTGGTGTCTTGTGTGATTGGTTTATTATTGCCTTGTTATATTTGTTTGGTTGAATTACTTGCTGCCTTACTATCATATTGCTTGTGGTTGTTTGTCTTCTCTTGGTTAAATCGAGAAGGGAAAGTATAGACTTGGGTATTCTTCCGCTGTTATCCTGTCAGGCATTCTTTGTTAGTGCCTTGTCTTTCCCAACAAAGTGGTATCTTGTTAGGATCGGAAATAAGCAGGTGTAAACGCGGAAGCTAGCAAAGCAAACCTCAACAGACCACGAGTAATAAGACAGCGAGAAATATACCAAAAAACACAAAGATTTAACGTGGTTCGGTCAATCGACCTACGTCCACAAAGGAGATGAGCAATCCACTATAAATATGAGAGTACAAAATACAGAGAGAAACAACCCCAACCAATTCACTCAGAATACATGGGAGGTTCACACAAGTGATAACGTATCAAGCTTGTGACCCACAAATTCTCCCTCTAACCAAAACTCTCAAAGCCTTTAAGACTACATTGTGAATGCTGATTAAGTTAGAAGGAACATGTCTCTATTTATAGAGCCCTAAACCTTTTTCTACCAGAAAAAATGATTAATCAACCCAAAATTTTTTCCTAAAAGGAAAACCTATTTATGGTAAGAAATCAGGGCAAATAAAATCCAACACTGTATTCTTATTTGGCAAGAATATTTCACAAGCAAGCAATGCCTTTAGCTACATGAGTGTCTCAATACAAAGATAAAAGCTCTGTTGTACCATTAAACACGAGCACAAGAGAACATAGAACCCTCAATTATCCATAATCTCTGAAATAATTTAAGATAATAGAAGATAGAAGAAAAACACAGTTCTGATTTTTTTTTTTATCAATTCATATTTTTGGAACGACCTAGGGTTATAATATCCAATTAAGAAATGAAAAGAAGCCATCTTTGAATATTTGAAAAGTAAAGATAACGAATTAATGATTGATGAAGAGTAAGAAAAAACAAATAGTTACACAAAAGTGGGATTTTGAAGTTAATCAAAGAGATTTTAGCAAAAATGCGAATAAACATACTTGCACTTCCAACCCAATAGTCTTGAAAATCTAAGAAAACTCAAAGTCTCAACCCATTAGTCTTGAAAAATCTAAGAAAACTGATGAAGATTGATGCAAATGAGATTTATTTATTTTCATTAGAAGAGTGGAGAGAAAGATGTAGATACTTCAGAGTAAAAAAACCTAAAGCCTTGGTTGAGCAAGAGTACACGAAGATCAACAAATTTTAGTATAGTTGTTAATATCAACTTATTCATTGGTCGTCCTATATTGATTCTTCTATATATATATATATATATAATTAAAGGTCCATTCAAGGATCCAATATAATCAATTATCGTTTTTTAATTTTATTTAAAAAATTTACCTAAATTCACATCTTATTTTGTTATATTTTTCAAATTTTTTATCATTTAAAAAAATTACAAAAGTTTCTCGCCTCAGCTACGTTCTTATCCTCTGTATACATCACTATCTCCTCTCAGATACCTCTCTATCCTCTCTTGGATACATCTCTCTCCTTTCGGATACACCTATATTCCCTCTCAAATACACTTCTCCCCTCTCGGATTCATCTACGAGATATGTGTCTGCAAGTTTTCTTAATAGTACTACGACCGATGTTTCTGCATGCTGCTGATGAGTCGATGATTTTCTATGGTTTGTTTTTAAACTGCGAGTTCTCAAAGTGTTTTTTTAAAAAAAAATATTTCATTTTAGTCAATAAACATTAAATAAAATCACATGGAGTGAGTACAAACTTTAGCTGAATTTTATATTTATGAAATTTAAGTTTTTGTAATATTTTGCCTTTTAACAAAATTTAAAATGTTACTAAAGTTTTTTCACAATTATTTTTATAGTATTTTTTTAATCAATATTCTGTCGATAGTAACAAAATTGTAATAAAAATAAGGTAATAAAGTAACTTAATTTTGAAATTCATGTATTGATATCAATTGAGAAAACATATTTTTAAGTTGTAAAACATTCATAATCTAATATAATATGCTCTTTACTTTCGACGAATGACACTATTTATCTTATTTTAAGATGTTAAGAAGTTGAAATCAAAATTAAAATTTACAACTCAGTATTATATGAATGAAGGTGTTAATTGTCACTTGTTAGAGATATGTCATATGAATTTACACAATATCTTTTCCTATTGACAATTTTCTTTTGTTGTTCTTCTTTATTTTTGAACTACTCATTTTCTTTAGTTTGAATTTTAATAATCATTAGAATTTGAATGTTTAAACGTTCTCTTTGTCAAATTTCCTCTGTATAATAGTTTATCATATTTGATATTAAAAATAAATAAAAATTAAAATTTATATTTTTTGATCTTTCGATTAATACATTATCAAATTATTGATTTTTTGATAGTCAAACATTTTTCATTCTTTTAGTCACGAAATTTGATATTTTCTTCAAATTAATTAAAAACTATGATATGTCATTTTAAAGACTATTTTAATAATCAAAATACGAATTTAGTGATCATATTATGGAATATAATATTAAAAATATTTTTATGCAATATTCCTTTAAAGTATTTCCAGGAACAAAATATTAACTATTCAAACATATTTATTTAATTAGTTTAAAATTTTCTTTCTAGAATATGTCAAAACAAGCTTAGCATTATTATTGTTTGTAAGAAGTTAACTAATAGAAACTCTTCATTTAAAAAAATTACAATAATATCCTTATGGGCCCATAACATAGGTTAAGACATGTATAGATTCTTCTAGATTTTCATGTTGACAATTAATTATACAATTATTGTTTTACCCTTAAGTGATGTTTAAAATTACTAAAATGACATTGGTCGTCCTTCCCATGCCTCTTCTATATATGATATGTCATTTTAAAGACTATTTTAATAATCAAAATACGATTTAGTGATCATATTATGTAATATAAATAAAAAAATATGTTTATGCAATATTCCTTTAAAGTATTTCTAGGAACAAAATATTAACTATTCAAACATATTTTATTTTAATTAGTTTAAAATTTTCTTTCTAAAATATGTCAAAACAAGCTTAGCAATTATTATTGTTTGTAAGAAGTTAACTAATAGAAACTCTTCATTTAAAAAAATTACAATAATATCCTTATGGCCCATAACATAGGTTAAGACATGTATAGATTCTTCTAGATTTTCATTGACAATTAATTATACAATTATTGTTTTACCCTTAAGTAATGTTAAAATTACTAAAAAAGACATGGTCGTCCTTCCCATGCCTTTCTATATAATAAAATAATAGAAATATATATATATTAATATATATATATATATATATTATATATATATATATATATATATATACTAGATAATTAAAGGCCCGTTCACGGGCCCAGTATAATTGATTATATTTTCAATTTACTTTAATTTGTTTTACCTAAATTCACATTTATTTTATTATAGTTTTATAAATTTCTACCATTTAAAAAATTACAAAAATCCCCTCAGATACATCCATATCCTCTGTCAGATACATCACTATCTCCTCTCGGGTACGTCTCTATCCTTTCTCGAATACATATTATGCCCTCTTGAATACATCTCTCCTCTCGGATACACCCATGTTCCCTCTCGAATAAACTCCTCCCCTCTCGAATTCATACGTGAGATATGTGTCTGCAAGTTTTTTTGAATAGTATCATGACCGATGTATCCACATTTCTGTTGATGTACACAAAAAATTATAATTCTAAGAAATTTTTGTAATTTGAAAAAGAATATGAATATAATGTAATTAGCTCTTAACACCATGAAAATTTATGTAATTTTTATTTAATTTATGTGACAGACTTTTCTCCCTAGTCAATTTCAAAATAATGATATATTACTATATTTAATAACATTCTCACTTCAAATATTTATTTATTCTTAATAAGATGATTTATAATCATATTAAAATCTATCGTTTGTTTTAGACTACGAGTTATCAAAAGTGTTTTTTTTTAAAAAAAAATCATGTTAAGTCATATAAACATTACATAAATCGAAATGGAGTGGGTACAAACGTTAGATTCATTTTATATTTATGAAATTTAAGTTTTATAACTATTTTGCCTTTTAATAAATTAAAAATGATAATATTAAAGTTGTTTTTACTATTATTTTTAATAGTATATTTTTTATCAATATTCTGTCGATAATAACCCAAACTGTAATAAAGTATCATGTCACATGCTATCTTGGCTGATATTCTTCCTTTAATAATTTCTGATAATCAGTCAGGATTTGTAAAAGGAAGAAGTATTACTGAAAATATTATGTAGATCAAGAAATCATTCATGATATCACGAAATCTAAAATAGGGAATAATGTTGTTATCAAATTGGATATGACAAAGGCCTATTACAGAGTTTCCTGGTCATTTATTTGTCCGGTCTTGAGGAGATTTGGTTTTGGAGAAATCTTTATCGATTTACTATGGAGAATTATGAGTATTAATTGGTATTCTGTTATTATTAATGGTCATAGGAAAGACTTTTTCATTCAACTAGAGGGCTTAAACAAGGTGATACACTATTTCCAGCCCTATTTATTGTAGGGGCTGAAGTTCTTACTAGAATGCTTAATAACATTCCTAATAATCCTGTCTACAAAGGTTTTCATATGAACCTAAAGGCCCTCAGATTAATCACCTAAGTTTTGCTGGTGATGTGATTATTTTCCTCAACTAATAGAGAATCTATGGAAAATTATGATGAATACCTTAAAGGATTATGAAACTGTCTCCCAACAGATTATTAATAAGAATAAGAGTTATTTTATGGTTCCAGATAAAACTCCCCAAGATATTATCCATACTATTCAAGAAGTCACTTGATTTTCTCAAAAAGATAGCCCTATTACTTATCTTGGTTGTCCGATTTATGTTGGGAGGCAAAAGATTATTTATTATTCACATTTAGTAGAACAAATTGCCAAAAAGATATCTGGATGGCAGACTAAAATTCTCAGCTTTGGGGGAAAAATTACATTGATCAAACATGTGCTTCATTCTATACCAATTCATACAATGGCTTGTTTACTCCTCCCAGTACTATTATTAAATATATTGAGTCTATTATCTCCAATTTTTTCTGGGGAAGAGATCAGGATAAAAAGTAATACCATTGGGCAGCTATGGACAGATTAAGTTTGTCATATAATGAAGAGGGAGTTAGTATTAGAACGATTAAAGATGTATGTACTGCCCTCCAATATAAGCAATGGTGGATGTTCAGATCTAACTCTTCTATATGGAGTCAATTTCTAAAATCAAAATATTGCAAGCGAGCAAATCATGT
The DNA here is from genome assembly GCA_027705065.1 of Solanum peruvianum. Classification (NCBI taxonomy): domain Eukaryota; kingdom Viridiplantae; phylum Streptophyta; class Magnoliopsida; order Solanales; family Solanaceae; genus Solanum; species Solanum peruvianum. The sequence goes on along the minus strand of JAKWJD010001736.1, from coordinate 41,814 downwards.
AGCCAAGAAGTTTGAAAATGGTAACTCTTTGATCTGGAGATACATGTTGAATAATAGGCAAAAAGTAGAAGAGCATATTAGTTGGCAGATAAGGTCTGGAAGCTGTTCCTTTTGGTGGGATAATTGGTTAGGAGTTGGGGCTTTGGCTAAGTATAATGATAGCACTTCAAGTCTCAACAATGACACTATTAATGATTTTCTAATTAATGGTAATTGGAATGAACAGAAGTTAAGGCAACAAGTTCCAGCCTTAATGATTCCAATAATATTGAACACAAAATTTCAATACCAACAAGGGAGTAAGGATATAGCAATTTGGAAACCAACTGATTATGGTAAATTCTCTTGTGCTTCAGCATGGAATGTTTGCATAGCTAAAGGAAATATTGTGCAGATTAATTCTCTTATTTGGCATAGACATGTGCCTTTCAAAATGTCTTTTCTACTGTGGAGAGCCTTAAGTTTCAAATTACCAACCAATGAAACCTTGGCAGGTTTTGGAATTGAACCAGCGAGATGTTATTGTTGTAGAAACAAAGGCTGGGATGATATTGATCATATATTCTTGCATGTTAATTTTGCAATACATATATGGAAATTCTTCTCCAATTCCATAGGTATTACTATTCAGGAAACATCTTTGACTAATTGTATAGTACGTTGGTGTGATAATATAGGGAAAAATGAAGCTCCTAAAACAATAATCATAGTATTACCTATTGTGATATGTTGGAATCTCTGGAAAATGTCACGACCCAAAACGAGTCGTGAGTGGCACCCACACTTAACCTCCTAGGTGAGCGAACCAACAAATCTAAACCCAACATATATCAATAGTTCAACTATAAATAATATAAATAATGCGGAAGCTCTAAACGATACTAAGCAACCAACTTAAATAAGTTTCTAATGTTTAATATTTATCATCCCAAAATCTGATAGTCATCACGTCAAGGATACCTATTTTCAAATTACCAAGTCTAAGAGTGTTTAAGAAACCAAAATAAGTAAAAAGATGGTCCATGTCCGAAATTCAAAGACATCAAGACGTGAATGAGAGAATCCAGCACGAGCTAGAATTAATATAGCTCACCCTGAACTCTGATGTGCTGGAGACTGGCTAGAGCTGAGGGAGAGTCGAAGTCGATGGTACACTTGCTCACTCCGTAAAAAAAAGCAGAGAAGAAAATACAAGTAGGGGTCAGTACAATGAACACGTAATGAGTAGGTATCATCGGCCAACTCCAAAATAGAGACCAATATATATTGAATAATAATATAAAATCAACTACAATACTTAACAGGTGGCAAGCAACAAACATATGAACCATTGACAAAAACACCATAATAGGTACACCGTCAATCACAACATCAAGCACCCCTATGAGGACTCATGCCTCCACACCATACTCATTTGGAAAATTGGTTCTTTGAGATTAAGTATATTAAGTTACTTCAAGATTCCTTTCCTTTAATGTTATTGTGTCGGAACGTGACACTCCGATCCCATATATCGTGTCGGAACGTGACATTTCTATCCCATAATACCGTGTCGGAACGTGACACTACGATCCAATTATCTCATTATTTCATTTCATCAAGCCTTCTTTATTCAAGGCGTCATTTTAATAGAGAGGGTTCAAGATTATAAATTCAACAGTCTCATAATTTTAGGCCAACCACAAAATAGAAATAAACCATAACCTACCTCCACCGAAGAACCGAAGTCAAGCAACTACTTCTCCAATGCCTTTCCTTTCCTTATTGCCTCCGAACCCAATCTATCAAGTATATATATACATAAGGTGTAACTTAACAAGACCATAAAACCTCCGATTATTCCGTGTCTAGCCTATAACCATCAATTCACCTAATTCTATAATCAATTTCCTAAAGTTTAAACTTAAGGGTAAGTTCTATTTCCTCTCATTAGCATAACTTTAATGTAATTCATATAATATACTACACCTTATATTTAATTATCTATCTCAATATATCAAAATATAGTTTATAATATAATAACAACATTGCAATTTTTAAAAGTTAAAGCCACTAGTTAAGGAACCAGTGGCAGCGAACACTTCAACAATATACCCACCCTTTTATATTCCAATTCTTAATGTCCATCAACCACTATCTTAAATTATTAATTCCTTAGTTTCACCTAAAATTCCATCCAATCAGTAAATTAAATTCAGCTACAAGGTCAACATGCACTCTAATAATAATGATATAATAATAAATATAATACTAGTGAATGATCAAAGTTAAAGCCACTACTAGTGACGATACTTCTAAATTAAGAATATCAATTCCAATGTGGAGGAAAACTGCTCACGTATACATAATATAATATATATAATACACTTCATAATTAATCCGATATTCTTCCTCACTTTCTTATCCAAAAAAACTCCAACTAGCAGCTAATACCTAACGCCTATAACCATTCAAACTAAAAAAAAGAATTTAATATAATTATTACTAGAAAGATTGGAGGACGATTTCACCTGATGCCGCCCTCCAATATTCCTTTACGACCATGCGATATACCCAATATCCAAGTAAAATTTTGATTACCTGATGAGATAATTGCTTCTTGACTACTGCAGGTAAGGTTTTCTGTAACGACCCGCTAGGTCGTTTTGAGAACTAGGATTAGTTTGACTCCTTTTGAAAATTTAAAGGGGTATCTTTAAACTATTCGATAACTATGAGTACCCAATTGATGAAACTTTTATTAAATAAATAATAAGATAGTAGGTTAGTGGGGTTTCACGGTTAATAAACTCTTGTTTAGAAAAGGAAGAAAACAAGAAATCAACGTGTAAAAAAAAATTGGTGGCGGCGTCATCGGAAGGGCGACCACTAAAGGTAAGAAATTTTGGTAAGTTTTTCATTCATGTGGATACACATGAAATTTTTTTGTATATGAGTATTGTTATTAAATTATTAGGTGGGGAATGTTGAATTGTTGGTTTCATGAGTGTTGTGGAGGTCATAGATGAGTGAGGAATCTTTTCTTTGTCAGATCATTGGGATTTTATACTAATTTTAGATTAAAAAAAAATTTCAACTCCTTGCTTAGTGGAATAAAGTAATTCACAATAGAAATTTAATTACTCAATTTTGATTTTTCTTCTGCAACTCAAATAGCTGGCTAAGGTAAATTTGCTTCTGCTTTGGGATTTGGACCGTTGATCCTTGTGAAAATTAATAGCATAGTTGTTGTAAATTTTGGTAATAGAAAATCGTTATTTTGTCATCTTGCTTTTACAGTTGAAGCATATGACATCCTTGTTATTAGTAAAACATAAAGTAACTGTTAATCTAGTAATGTGTATATAGTGAGGTCATGCCAAGTGTAGTAAAGATTTTCTTTAAGGTCAAAAAAAAATTTGAAATTGGAAAAGTTGCATGGCTGCAATGTTATTAATTTTTAAGGTTATTAGGATGGTAGGGAAAGTAGTGGGATGCCAATCATTTGGCAATCATATGCCAATGATTGGCAATGGTAATGATATTTAAGAAAGTGGACAATTTGCAAAATGGTTTAAGGAAAAAGAATGGTCACGTTCCAAGGATCTGTAATAATGGAAATTAGTTCTTATTTAATTTATTTATCAAATTAAGATACTAATTTTGATATATGAGATAGGTAATTAATTATTAGGTGTATATTATATAATTTAACATTGAATTTTTAGGTTATTTGGAGAGATTACAGCTAAGTTCTTGGCTTGAAATTTAGCAAATATGATAATTTTGGCATATAAACTATATCAAGATTTGAGCTTATTAGATATATGAGTGGGTTTTTGAGTCTATGATAAGACATAATAAATTGAAGGTCTACAAACTCACTTACTTACGAATATTGCACAATTGATAGTTTGGGAGCGTTCCGAAGCTTTGCGAAAAGGAAAGGAAAAATATTGAAGATTTGTGAAACAAGTTCGGCATTTAAGGTATGTTAAGACTTTTTCGACTTGTTTAAGGACGTTTTCCTAATTAAAGATTAAAAATAAAAATAGACAAAGGGGTAAGGGAAAAAGATGGGGGTCTCACATCAATGATGTGACGGGCATTGGTACGAGTACCGGTGTTATAAAACAAAAAGTTATTACTCTAGAATGCGGATTGTAATTTTAGAATTTCCAAAGCATATGGGCATTAGCTGATATATTATTGACTTGAAATCCTTGTATGATTGTGTTTTATTATTCCACCCGTATCGTTGTGATAATTGAGGTGGTTATGTATTCATATTGATTAATTGAGATGCATCATCACTCCCTATATTGAAATAATATTGTGCACATGCATAGACATGAGACTGAGTATAAGTTGGGCACGTGGAGATCGTCCGTGCTGGGGATGCTGAGATGTTAAGATTTTAATTTGGGCACGTGGAGACCATCTGTACGGAGATTGTTTGATATTATGATCGTGCATTGAGATCGTCCGCACAGACACGTGGAGATCGTCCGTGTCGGTATAAGGACTTAGCGAGTCCCCCATGGGTCATGAGCTCTTGAATGTATTTCCGAGGAGTATCATGTATATACGGTTGAGTGAGTACTGGGTATTCTGAGGCATATCATTACATGGTATCATATTGTATTGTACTGGGTATTAAGAGACATATCATTACATGGTATCATATTTTATTGCATTTCATCACATTATTCATTCTTGATGATTATGTGTTTTGTTTGTGTTGGAAAGTGCTTGATGTTTGATTACCTTTACTGATGAAACTAAATACTGAGTGTAATATATATATATATATATATACTTATATAATTTAAGAATTTATTTTTTTTATACTTCTTCGTTGTCGGTCAATGAGACATACTGGGTACACGTGGTCTCGTACTCATACAACACTTGTTGCACTCTTGTGGTGCAGATTCGATTACGAGTAGGAGCACACATCGAGGAGCAGTTTGAGTCCGAGTTTGGAGTGTCTTGGCGTTGTGGTGAGCTGCTTGGATGTTCCGTGGTTCACACTTCCCTCTATCTTTTACTTATTCTGTTATTCAGTATTCAGGTTGGATATCCCTTATTTAGATTTGTCATTTTAGTTTCAAAATTGCATCATATTTTAGAAGCTCTTGTACTTATGACACCAATTCTTGGGTAATATTTTTTCAGTTTTCTGCATTCGTACTTATAAGGAACTCAGAGTTTGAGATTTGACAAATTATTGTCTTTTCACTAATTAGTTAGTTAAGTTTGATAAAATATGTTCGTTGGCTTACGTATTGGTGGGGAACGTATGTGCCATCACGACTCGTGATTTTTGGGTCATGACAAATTTGGTATCAGAGCCTTAGGTTCATCGGTCTCAAGAGTACAAGAGAAATGTCTAGTAGAGTCTTGCGGATCGATCTGAAGACATCCATACCTATCTTCGAGAGGCTATAGGGCATTTAGGATATCTGTTATTTTATTCATTATCGTGCACACTTGACCTTGTAGAAATTCTAATCTTGATATCTCATTCTCTCTCAGATGGCGAGGAATCGTACATCGGCAAGTGGTGGTCAGGATCCTATTCATGTGCCTGCTTCTGGGAACACAATCCGAGGTAGAGGTAGGGGACGATCTCGAGGTCGGGGTAGGGGCCGTATTGCAGCACCTGTGGATGGTCAAGTACCAATAGCTACCTAGGGTCGTGATAGGACCGTACCTCCTGATGCAAAGGTTATTCATGGGGATGTGCAAGATCGTGTCGAGGGGGATGGGCCAACTCAGGCTCCACTCATTACTATTGTCCCCCCAGTGCTTCAATATACCTTGGCTCGTATGTTAGGAATCCTAGAGGAGATGGCCCAGGCAGGAGCATTGCCTGTCACTTCTGATGGCTCACAGACGTGTGTTGGAGGTCAAACTCCAGATCCGATAGTTACTCCAGATTCTCAGACTCACAGGACTCAGCCAGCTGCCGTTGTAGCTCCTCGTTTGGATAGTATGGAATTTCCAGATATGACATCACATTTGGTGAACATGCCTTCTATGATTATTGATGAACAAAAGATGTTTGGGAGGTTCAGACTAATGAATCCTCCTACTTATACTGGTGACTTAGCTGAGGATGCATATGAATTTATAGTTAGTTGTCATGAGAGGTTGCATAATCTTGGATTAGTGGAGTCTCGTGGAGTTGACTACACAGCGTTTCAGATGACTGGCTCTGCTAAGAAGTGGTGGAGGGATTATATTAGTAGTAGGCCAGCTGGATCCCATCCACTATCCTGGACTCAGTTTATTCAGGTATTTCTATCCAAATTTTTTCTACGCAGTGAGAGGGAGCGCAAGAGGGGCCGAGTTTGAGGGTTTGCAGCAAAATGGTATGTCAGTTGCAGAGTATGAGGGTAAATTTCATGCCTTGGCTAGGCATGCTTCGATGATACTTCCCTCAGAGGCTGAGAGAGTGAGAAGGTTTGTTAACGGGCTGATTATTCCGATTCGTCTAGGAGTTCCTCAGGTTGCTGCTTCTGGTGTTCCATTCCAGAAAGTGGTAGATGCTGCTAAGGAGTTGCAGATGATTCGGCGTGAGGAATTTGAGCAGCGACAGGGCAAGAGGACTCGTTATTCAGGTGATTATGGTTGTGCTCCACCTAGGAGTCGGGGTTACTTGGGCAGAGGTTATCACACTCAGTCCAGCAGACCCATTCAAGCTACTATACCAGCGTCTGAGGCTGGTTACGCTGGGCATAACTCTTCGAGCTCGGTGCATACTTCACAGGGTTCATCTTCTAGACCTGTAGTTTGTGGAGGGAATCCTGGTCATTCAGGTTCCTCTCATCAGCCTACGTCTCGTAAGGGCTGTTTTGAGTGTGGTGATATGGGACACTTTGTGAGAGACTTCCCTAGGACCAGACGTGGTGGCTTACATCAGGGTTCTCAGGCTTCGACTTCCAGGGCTGCACAACCTCCAGCTAGGGTTGGTGCACAGAATGGTAGAGGTGGTTGTCATTCAGGTATAGATGATTCTCCTTCCGGTCGAGGTGGTGGTCGTGGAGGTTCACAATCTGATGGAGGTCGTTCTCATTGTTATGCTTTTCCAGGTAGGCCAGAGGCTGAAGCCTCAGATTCTGTTATCACAGGTATTATTCCTGTTTGTCATCGACCAGCTACTGTATTATTTGATCCAGGCTCTACTTGTTCTTATGTGTCCACATATTGTGTGAGTCTCTTGATTTGCCGATACGTGTGTCTACTCCTGTCGGGGATTCTGTAGTTGTAGATCGGGTGTATCAATTATGTACTGTTACTTTGATGGGGTATGACACTCATGCAGATTTAAAGGCCTTAGATATGATAGATTTTGATATGATTCTTGGTATGGATTGGTTATCTTCTTACCACGCAATTTTAAATTGTCATGCCAAGGCCATCACTTTAGCTATGCCTGGAATTCCTATAGTAGAATGGGAAGGTTATCTTAGTCACCCTTCTAAGGGTGTGATATCATTCCTTAAGGCTCGTCAGTTGGTACAGAGAGGATGTTTGGCTTACTTGGCCCACATTCGAGATACAAGTATTGAGACTCCTATGCTTGAGTCTATTCCAGTAGTGAGTGAATTTTCAGAAGTATTTCCGACCATTTGCCACGTTTTCCACCAGATCGTGATATTGATTTTTGTATTGATGTGGAGCCAGGCACTCGGCCTATTACCATTCCTCCTTATCATATGGCACCGGCTGAATTGAAAGAGCTGAAGGAGCAGTTGCAGGATTTATTGAGCAAAGGTTTTATTAGACCAAGTGTATCTCCTTGGGGTGATCCATTGTTATTTGTGAAGAAGAAAGATGGATCTATGTGTATATGTATTGAGTATCGGCAGTTGAACAAGGTAACAATCAGAAATAAGTATCTGATACCTCGTATTGATGATTTATTTGATCAGTTGCAGGGTGCTTCTGTTTTCTCCAAAATTGACTTGAGATCTGGCTATCATCAGCTGAAGGTTAGGGCGGAGGATATCCCTAAGACGTCTTTTCGAACAAGTTATGGCCATTACGAGTTCTTGGTGATGTCTTTCGGATTGACTAATGCCTCAACAGCTTTTATGGACTTGATGAATGGAGTGTTTAAACCGTATTTAGATTCCTTTGTTATTGTCTTCATAGATGATATATTGATATACTCACGCACTAAGGAGGAACATGAGCATCATTTGAGGATTTTTCTTGGGATTCTAAAGGAGAAGAAGCTTTATGTAAAGTTTTTAAAGTGTGAGTTTTGGCTTAGTTCGATAGCATTCTTAGGACATGTAGTGTCCAAGGAGGGTATCATGGTAGATCCAAAGAAGATTGAGGCAGTTAGAGATTGGGTCAGACCTGCTTCAGTTACTGAGATTTGGAGTTTCTTAGGCCTTGCAGGTTATTATCGACGATTTGTTGAAGGTTTCTCATCCATTGCATCTCCATTAACTAGATTGACACAGAAGGAGGTGACTTTTCAGTGGTCTGACGAGTGTCAGGTTAGTTTCCAAAAGCTCAAGACTTTATTAACTACTGCTTCGATTTTGACCCTACCCGTGGAGGGAGAGGGTTTTGTTGTATATTGTGATGCTTCTCGGATTGGTCTTTGTTGTGTATTAATGCAGAAGGGAAAGGTGATAGCTTACGCTTCAATACAGTTGAAGGTTCATGAGAAGAATTATCCTATTCATGATTTAGAGTTGGCGGTTGTTGTGTTTGCATTGAAAATTTGGAGGCATTATATGGTGTGCATTGTGAGGTGTTCACGGATCATCGTAGCCTCCAATATATATTCAACCAGAGAAATATGAATTTGAGACAGCGGAGATGGTTGGAGTTTCTCAAGGACTACGACATGACTATTCTTTATCACCCAGGCAAGGCAAATGTTGTAGCAGATGCCTTGAGTCGAAAGGCAGTAAGTATGGGTAGTCTAGCCATGTTACAGGTCGACGAGCGTTCTTTAGCTAGGGATGTCCAATCCTTGGCCAATAGCTTTGTGAGACTTGATATTTCAGAACCTCGTAAGGTGTTGGCTTATATGGAGGCTAGATCATCCTTGTTGGAACAGATTCAGGCTCAACAGTTTGATGATGGTGATTTAGGTAAGATTAGAGACAAGATGTTAAAAGGGATAGCCAAGGCTGCAATTCTTGATAGTGAGGGAGTTCTGAGGATTAAAGGTCGTATTTTTGTTCCTCGTACAGGTGATTTGACTAGATTAATCATGGAGGAGGCCCATAGTTCGAGGTACTCAATTCATCCGGGGGATACTAAGATATATCGTGACTTTAAACAACATTATTGGTGGTGTCGTATGAAGAGGGACATAGTAGATTTTGTATCCCGTTGTTTAAATTGTCAGCAAGTGAAGTATGAAACCAAAAGCCTGGAGGTGTGACACAAAGGATGCCTATACCTGAGTTGAAGTGGGAGCCTATTTCTATGGACTTTGTGGTAGGATTGCCACGCACCTTGGGTAAGTTCGATGCTATATGGGTCATTGTGGATCGACTGACTAAGTCTGCACACTTTGTACCAGTTTAGACTACCTATAACTCAGAAAGGTTAGCCAAGATTTATATTCAGGAGGTAGTTCGGTTTCATGGGGTTCCTATATCTATTATTTCAGATCATGGCACCCAATTTACATCTCATTTCTGGCGGTCTATGCAGAAAGAGTTGGGCACTCGGGTGGATCTTAGTACAGCCTTTCACCCTCAGACTGATGGTCAGTCAGCGCGGACTATTCAGGTTCTTGAGGACATGTTGCGGGCGTGTGTGATTGACTTTGGTGGTCAGTGGAATCCGTTCTTGCCTTTAGCGGAGTTTGCTTACAATAATAGTTATCATTCGAGCATTGAGATGGCACCATTTGAGGATCTGTATGGTAGGAGATGTCGATCTCCAATTGGCTGGTTTGATGCATTTGAGGTTAGACAATGGGGTACATATTTGTTGAGGGAGTCCTTGGACAAGGTCAAGTTGATCCAAGATAGACTTCTCATGTCTCAGAGTATGCAAAAGAGTTATGCAGATCGAAAGATTCGTGATTTAGAGTTTATGGTTGAAGAGAAGGTTTTATTGAAGGTTCCACCCATGAAGGGTGTGATGAGGTTTGTAAAGAAGGGCAAGTTGAGCCCAAGGTATATTGGTCCTTTCGAGATTGTTGAGCGTATTGGTGAGGTGGCGTATCAGTTGGCTTTGCCACCTGGTTTGTCAAGTGTCCATCCCGTATTTCATATATCAATGCTTAAGAAGTATCATCAGGGTGGTGATCATGTGATTCAATGGGATTCAGTGTTACTTGATCTGAATTTGACTTTTGAGGAAGAGCCGATCACCATTTTGGATAGGCAAATTCGGAAGCTAAGGTCCAAGGAGATTGCTTCAGTAAAGGTTCAGTGGAAGCATCATCCAGTGGAGGAGGCTACATGGGAGACAGAGTCACACATGAGGAGTAAATATACTCATCTTTTTTAGCGTTCAGGTTAGCTCTTTTCTTTTCCCGTTCGAGGACGAACGTTTGTTTAAGTGGTAGGTGATGTAATGACCCGCTAGGTCGTTTTGAGCAATAGGACTAGTTTGACTCCTTTTGAAAATTTAAAGGGGTATTTTTAAACTATTCGATAACTATGAGTACCCAATTGATGAAACTTATATTAAATAAATAATAAGATAAGAGGTTAGTGGGGTTTCACGGTTAATAAACTCTTGTTTAGAAAAGGAAGAAAACATGAAATCAACGTATAAAAAAAAATTGGTGGCAGCATCATACGAAGGGCGACGACTAAAGGTAAGAATTTTTTATAAGTTTTTGGGTACACATGAAATTGTTTTGTATATGAGTATTGTTATTAAATTATTAGGTGGGGAATGTTGAATTGTTGGTTTCATGAGTGCTGTGGAGGTCATAGATGAGTGAGAATTATAAAATCTTTTTTTTGTCAGAGCATTGGGATTTTATACTAATTTTAGATTAAAAAAAAAATCCAACTCCTTGCTTAGTGGGATAAAGTAATTCACAATAGAAATTTAATTACTCTGTTTTGATTTTTCTTCTGCAACTCAAATAGCTGGCTTAGGTAAATTTGCTTCTGCTTTGGGATTTGGACCGTTGATCCTTGTGAAAATTAATAACATAGTAGTTGTAAATTTTGGAAATAGAAAATCATTATTTTGTTATCTTGCTATTACAGTTGAAGCATATGACATCTTTGTTATTAGTAAAATATAAAGTAACTGTTAATCTAGTAATGTGTATATAGTGAGGTCATGCCAAGTGTAGTAAAGATTTTCTTTAAGGTGAAAAAAATGAAATTGGAAAAGTTGCATGACTGCAATGTTATTAATTTTTAAGTTTATTAGGATGGTAGGGAAAGTAGTGGGATGCCAATCATTTGGCAATCATATGCCAATGATTGGCAAGGGTAATGATATTTAAGAAAGTGGACAATCTGCATAATGGTTTGAGGAAAAAGAATGGTCACGTTCCAAGGATCTGTAATAATGGAAATTAGTTCTTATTTTATTTATTTATCAAATTAAGATACTAAATTTTGATGTATTGAGATAGGTATTTAATTATTAGGTGTATATTATATAATTTAACATTGAATTTTTAGGTTATTTGGAGAGATTACATTTAAGTTATCCGCTTGAAATTTAGCAAATATGATAGTTTTGGCATATAAACTATATCAAGATTTGAAGCTTATTATATATATGAGTGGGTTTTTGAGTCTATGATAAGACATAATAAATTGAAGGTCTACAAACTCACTTACTTACGAATATTGCACAATTGGTAGATTGAGAACGTTCTGAAGCTTTGCGAAAAGGAAAGGAAAAATCTTGAAGATTGGTGAAACAAGTTCGGCATTTAAGGTATGTTAAAAATTTTTAGACTTGTTGAAGGACGTTTTCCTAATTAAATATTAAAAATTAAAATAGACAAATGGGTAAGGGCGAAAGATGGGGGTCTCACATCAATGATGTGACGGGCATTGGTACGAGTACTGGTGTTATAAAACAAAAAGTTACTACTATAGAATGCAGATTGTAGTTTGAGAATTTCCAAAGCATATGGGCATTAGCTGATATATTATTGACTTGAAATCCTTGTGTGATTGTGTTTTATTTATTTCACCCGTATAGTTGTGATAATTGAGGTGGTTATGTATTATGTTCATATTGATTGATTGAGATGCGTCATCATCCCCTATATTGAAATAATATTGTGCACATGCATAGACATGAGACTGAGTATAAGTTGGGCACGTGGAGATCGTCTGTGCTGGGGATGGTGAGGTGTTAAGATTGTAATTTAGGCACGTGGAGACCGTCCGTGCGGAAATTGTTTGATATTATGATAGTGCGTTGAGATCGTCCGCACAGACACATGGAGATCATCTGTGTCGGTATATGGACTTCGCGAGTCCCCCATGAGTCAGCTCTCGATGTATTTCCGAGGAGTATCATATATATACGGTTAAATGAGTAATGGGTATTCTGAGACATATCATTACATGGTATCATATTCTATTGTAAGTTCTGAGACATATCATTACATGGTATCATATTGTATTGCATTTCATCACATCATTCAGTCTTGATGATTATGTGTTTTGTTTGTGTTGGAAAGTGCTTAATGTTTGATTACCTTTATTGATGAAACTTAAATAGTGAGTGTAATATATATATACATATATAATTTAAGAATTTATTTTTTTTATATAAACTCCCGTCACTACTTCTTCGTTGTCGGTCAATGAGACATACTGGGTACACGTGGTTTCGTACTCATACTTCACTTGTTGCACTCTTGTGATGCAGATTTGTTTCCGAGTAGGAGCACACATAGAGGAGCAGTTTGAGTCCGAGTTTTGAGTGTCTTGGAGTTGTGGTGAGCTGCTTGGATGTTCCATGGCCCACACTTCCCTCTATCTTTTACTTATTCTGTTATTTAGTTTTCAGACAGGATATCCCTTATTTTATATTTGTCATTTTAGTTTCAGAATTGTATCATATTTTAGAAGCTCTTGTACTTATGACACCAATTCTTGGGTAATATTTTTTCAGCTTTCCGCGTTTGTACTTATAAGGAACTCAGTGTTGGAGATTTGACAAATTATTGTCTTTTCACTCATTAGTTAGTTAAGTTTGTTAAAATATGTTCGTTGGCTTACCTATTGGTGGGGAACGTAGGTGCCATCACAACTCGTGATTTTTGAGTCGTGACATTTTCACCGCTAAACCCTTATTTCCCCTTTTTAGAATATTTCCTCCTAATTATTATATAACTAATTATAAGAGTGGTGAAAGTGACTCACTATTTATTTCACTATCAACCTCTTTAACCACCAACTAAATAAATTATTAAATTACCCAACTAATTTCATAATTATAATTATGAATAGTTCAAAACACCCATTTGAATCTATCGAAAAGTATTTTCTAACATAAAAATTTCTAATGCTCTAAACGACCAAAAATGGTCGTTAGAGGAAAAATAGGTGTGCAGCTAAGTATGGTAGAAAGACTTCCAGTATTTTCAGGGTCAAATATCTTATTCATAAGGATATTTTACATATCCTTTACAACATATTTCCTTATATTCAATGGCCTGGAAATTGGACAGAATTGATTGAAGTATTGGAGAAATGCAGGCATGATGTAAAGGTAGACATAGTCACTTGGAAAGTTCCTCCTCCTACTAGATTTAAGTTAAATGCAGATGGAAGTGCACTATCTAATCCAGGAAAGATTGGAGGGGGTGGAATTCTTAGAAATGAATATGGTACTATCATATATGCTTTTGTTATACCATTGGGGAAGGCACTAACAATCAGGCAGAGATACAATCTGCTATATATGGAGTGCAATGGTGTATAGAACATGGATATAGAAATATCATCCTTGAGGTTGACTCAGAATTTTTGAACAAGTGGTTATTATGCAAAGATCAACCTCCTTGGAAATTAAAAAGGTCTGTATTTGAATTACAAAATATTACTAACCAGTGTAATTACTTTTCATGTTTACAATATACAGGGAAGCAAATAGTACAATAGACATATTATCAAAGCATAGCCACAGTCAAGAAATTATATAACATTTCTATACTTATAATCAATTACCACAGGAAGCAAAAGGAAGTTATATATTGGAGAAAATGGGAGTTCAAAACTTCAGGAGGAGGAAATCAAGAAGGATTAAATATCCCCTTGACTACTTTATTACAGCTTACCACCTATAACATATATTATTGCCTAATAAAATTAATGTTGCAGGTAGATGAAAATAACAAGGCAACAAGCAATCACAGAATCCTTACCTAAAACATACATTATGTTTATGAATGGTATAATTTTTGTTGCAGGTAGAAGGAAATCAAGATTAGCATGAAACAAGCAAATTACTACACATACAAAAAACTCAAACGAAGGCATCAACAGGGAGGTGGAAATACAACAAAGTTGAAGAAAAACAAAGTGGTTGGTTTAGCATAGACAATAGTTTCATATAGGCTTTCTCTTTTCATTTGAGTTGTAAAGGGAGAGTCTCCTTATTTACGTTTTCTTAGAAGAATTTATTGGGTGAGAAGTCTTCTTTAGAAGCTCCTCATTGTATAAGGTTGAGTTGACTAATAGTAGGTATGTCAACTATAAACCTACCATATGAATAGAAGGTAAGGTTTATGTCCTCCTTCTTGTACAATTTTGTTTTTATTAATGATAAGGTATGGGGGTGTTGCTAAGCCCCTGACCCACCTCAAGGGTCGTTCAAATGAAAAAAAAAAGTATTGATATCAATAGTGGAAACATTTATTTTTGAATTGTAGAGCCTTCATAATCTAATAGTTAATATGCTTCTTACTCTCGACGAATAACATTAATTTATTGTAATTCGAGATTGTAAGAAGTAGAAAATCAAAACTAAAAAGTGCAACTCACTATCATATGAAGATCGTTGTGAGTTTATTGTCACTCTTTAGAGATATATATGTCATATGTTAATTGTCACAATGAAACAATATGAAAATTATAAGAGACAATTTATTTATAGTTGAAAATTATTTATGAAAATGGAGTACAAATTATATACTTTAAATGTTTATGTCGTATACATATTAATGTAAAGAATTTTCACACTATAAATTTTTTTTACTTATATTACTATGTAATTTATTTTATTGCAAAAAATTGCAAATTTGATGTTTTATGAAAAATTGATATGAATATTTTTATATGTCCTCATTGTAAGAAATTCTTTATTTTATAATATAGAGGAATATTACTTAAAAAATAAGTTATCATGTTAATTGATCTTATTAATTGTAATATATTAATATAATTTTTAGACAAACATCACGTAAATTAATTTTTTAGGTCTTAACAAATCCTTAATTTAGAATAACCTTTAGACCTATAAAAATCATTAGTATGTTGTAAAAATAAAAATTTATCCTACATTTATTTAATAGATATTTTTTGTTTAATGAAAATTTTATCGTATAAAAAATAAATATACAATATCTCATTAAAATAGACTAATTAAAATAAATTTATATTAAGAAAAAAGTATGATTGTGGATCCATCTTAAATGTAACATCATTAGGATATACATGAAATTTAGTAAAATATATTTAGTTGTTTTATCATTACAAATCTATTACAACTTTCTTGATATCATAACATAGAAAGAAACATTCTAGAATATTTATGATTTGACAAAAGTACACGTAGCTAGCATTTGGTTGGGTATTTGGGAAATTCATACTTTAGAAGTAGAAAGTATAACTATTTTAAGCTGATAATTTTACTAAAGTGACATTGGTCGTCCTAGATTTCACTCTTCAATTTATTAAATACTAGATCTTAGATGTCCACGGCAGCGCGGGCTCAATGTATGATAATTATTTTCTTCAAATTTATGTGACACAAATGAAAATTGAAAAAATGAACTAAATTTGTTATATGTGTTTTTTTTATAAATATTTTAAATTGTTGATTTATGTACCTTTTATGTCATTTTGAAATAATATATGTTACTCGATCTGTTTCATTTTATATGATACACGTGATTTTAGGAAAGTCAATGAAATTTGTTATATGATTCTCACATATTTTTAGTTGTCATTTTATAGTGATTCATAGTACTTTTTAGTTCTTACGTCATTTTCAAACAATATATGCAATTTTCTTTTATTTTGATAAAAGTAAGTGAATCAACCAAATTTCATTATGGTTTTTAACTATGTTTTTCTAAAAATATCTTGAATTGTTACATTGATATTTTAAGCTCTTTTTTATATAATTTTTAAATATGCAACAAATTAGAAATTAAAACGAAGAATTAAAGTTTTCAAATCATTATCTTTTTATATTAAAATATTCAAATCTTTAAAACTCCACATATATGCACAAATTAATAGAAGGAAATCAAAAGAATTTTTTTAAAAAGATATATGAAAGCTCATTTTAATAATAACACAGATATATTTCTTTTTTAGTATATGATCCCTCCTTTTCAATTTATAAGAACTTATTTTTTTATTTCATCTCAAAAAGAAAATAACTTTTGAATATTAATTTTTTTATATAACATATTTAAGATCACAAAATTTAAAAATATTTTAATACACAAAATTTAAATATACATATAACTTTTAATTTTATTTTTGATTGATTCCAGCTAATATTATATTTGACATAGAATTATTAAGAGCTAATCATAACCATAATTTATTTACTTTCATATGATAAATAGGTATCACAATAATTCATAAGAATGGAGAATTACAAAAAATGAGGTAATGCTAATAATAATAACTAAAGATGTTTCGTGAATTATTTAATTTTTTTGTTATAGGCAGAATTATGTTTGAATGAAGTTACATTTTTTTTTTATCTTTGATCATCATTCACTTCATATATAGAAAGATGTTTCTAGAATTATTTATTCTTGATAGATTTTTGTTAGAATGAAATTAGATTTCTATTCTTGGTCGTCTTTAATAAAAATATATCATCTTATTCAATTTTATTTGTAAAGTTAATTTTTAACATCTTTTTCTTTAATTTCAATCTAGTATATATTAGTAACTTTATCACACTTATTTATTTTCGAGTATATTAATTTGAGCCAAGAAAATAACAATAATTAATTCATGATAATTTTTATGTAAAAAGTAGGTATTTTTTATAAGCATAATGAATAGAAAAAATATTAAGAATTAAACTAAAGTTATAGTAAAATAGATATCACAATAACTCATAAAAGAAAAGAAAGTAAAGTAATAACAAAATAAGTTAATGATAATAAAAATAATTTAAGATGTTTCTAGAATTATTTAATTTTTTTATTATCACTCTAGGTAGATTTTGTTAGTGTGAAATTACATTGCCCTTAATCATTATTCACTTTACATAGTAAAAGAGATTTCTAGAATGATATATTATCTTTCTTAATAGATTTTTGTTAAAATAAAATTACACTTTTACCCTTAGTCGTCCTCCCACTTCACTCTTTATCACGATCTAAAATTAGACGTGATGTCACTCATCTTATCCCACCAAGACAACTTAGCCTAAAACTCAATTGTTACAATAAAGTGCAAAATTTTTACAATCAACTCAAAAATACCCCAAAATCTAGTTGTCACGTGTACAAGTCTCTAAAGTATTACAATTGATTCAAAAGAAAAACTCAAGTCTCAAATGAACTTGTTTTTAGAATAGAATAAGATCATAATTAAGGAGAAAGAAAAGTCTGCTGAGACGACAAACAGCTACCTCACAAATCTCCAAGAAGCCTTGGAAAAGAAGAGAATGACAAGAACCATAAAAATCCAGGCTCATAACCTACAAAAATTTGTAGAAGCAAGGGGTGAGTACCAAACCACACGGTACTCCGCAAGTAAATCCCTAAACACAAGCTAAGAGAATGAAATACGGGTACTTCTACTACCCCAACCGAACCTCCACAACTACAACCTGCATAAAAATCAGTCCAACCTAACAGCTCACAGTTTACATAGCACGTAACTCAACAACAACACTTAGACAAATTACATATACTCCACAACAACACTTTAACAAATTACATATCCTCAACAGCAACACTTCAACAAACTACCTATCCTCAACAACAACACCTCAACAAGTTACATAGCCTCAACACTTCAACAAATTACTTATCATCAACAACAACACTTCAACAAATTACTTATCCTCAATAACAAGCTCAATATTCAACAATTACAAGTTTCGTAGAAAGGCAATCACAAGATCAGCAAAACACAATATCAAGTTCACTAATGATAAGTATGTGCAATGCAATAGAATGCAATGTCAAGTATAATGATGCATGTCTGACCTAGTGATACACACCTGTTGTCTCCCAGTCCAGGATCCATGGGGGACATATCTGTCCATGCATCTGTCGCGACGCACGACACGACTCTCGATAATAGTAACCAGCGCGGCGCGCAATACGTCCCTCGAAATATAGTATCCATCGCGGCGCGTGATACGTCCCTCGAAATGGTACATCCTCTTTAAGTTCTCATTCTTTCTCAATGCAGATAACACTTGTCACAACCATGTCTTAAAGTAATGCAAATGACATGTTCACACAAATAAAGAGGACATGACCATTTTCATAACATTGCCCAATTCACAACAACATCAACAAGCCTTTCAACCATTCTCCATTATCAACACATCACACACAATCAATTATTCACATTGCCTATTATTACCCTTTGTTTTCATCATAAGAATTAATCAATGTGGACAAGTCAACCCATAACCAAGTCCCATTACTCCCAAACATATACCACAAGAAAATACACGCATTTCATACACTTAGTAAGAGTTTAGAAATCCACTTGCCTCAACCAATCAAAAATTCACTCGATACATGAGCCTTCCTCTTCTGTTGAACTTCCAAATCAATGAAATTTGTTCATGTACGTATTCCAAATAAGGTTTCGAAACTAACAACACCCACATTACTATAGGTTAGCCTAGACTCAGATGATCACCCAATCTATAATCAAGTTCCTAAGTTTCAAGCTTAAGTTATGTCTTAATTCTATTCCAATATCACAAAATTAATGTTATTTATATAAAATTATACCGCTAATATTTAATTACTTATTTCAATATAGAAAAACATGAATTATAAGGTAATTATAAAAAAAATATGAAATCAAAACCACTTGCGAATGATACTTAAACTTACGGAACCATTCTTAAACTTGAACTAATAGTAGAACGTTATTTGTGCATTTACACTATGATATGCCATCTTCCAATGATTGGATTATCATTGGTCATAATAACTTCATAATTTATCCACTAAAATTGCCAATAAGGGACCCATAAATGATATTTGCCCATCAGTTGATAATAAAAATAATATTGGCAGGGATTGAAGATAATATTCCTTAATTACCTACATATTATAATAATAATTTAAAAGGAAAAACATATAGCAAATTTGTATCACTAGAAATTCGTCTTTTGATTTCTACGTCGGCTCCGTTTCCACAGGTGATTTCCGTTCTCTTCTTCTTTTCTTAAGTTATGACCCAAAAATCCTCAATCCTAATAATTTATTTTTTTATATAGTCAAGTGGTATTAAATAAATTAAAAACCTGATCCATTAAGATTAAATAAAATTAACTATTTAATAATTCACATTCAATTAATTTACTCTAGTTAAATAATATTTAAAAAAAAAAAATAGGCAAATCACATAGTATAAGAGAGAAACAACTTTCTATCACTACTCTTTCATTAATAAAAAAAAAATTACTTTTTTTAGTGTTTTTCGGATACATAATATTGTAGACAGATACTTTAATTAATAACGGCTGATACTTAAATTATTAAATTGTTGTTATTAGTTTAAGCATTACATAAGGGATAAAAACAAAAATCAATTGATTCTCACAAATCACACGTACGTTTCTTCCTTCAACCAATCAGACATAAATCTCTAACTGAATTATAATTTTTAAATTTCAAATTGTGAAATATTCTTCTTGTTCTTTGAAAAAATATTAAAAGTTTGATTCAAACAATTTTGGAACGCAATTTTGTGAAGATTCGAAATGAATATCTTGATCTTGTTAAGGCATTTTGGATTATAGGAAAGTGATGTCAAATACGAGCGACACAGAAGTGATGTGATAGTGGTTAGAGAAAATATTTCAATTGGAAATCTTATTTCAACAATTGCAGCTGAATTGGATATTGATGAATTAAAAAAAATCGAGATCAGATACATCGTTGAAGGTAATTTGTCTCCATTATGTATTCGAAATGATATGTGGGTGAAATTGTACATAGGAATGAAGAAACATGAGGTAGGATTCGATATATATTGACTATGCATTGATACATCGGATAAAAGTGATGAAGATATACAAAATTTTGATGCAATAACGGGTGAAATTGTGTGTGTTGAAGGTGAAAAAAGGGATGCAAACATGTACTTTCTTCCTGAAAGATTCTTGATGCTTGCCTTTTAGAAGTACTTTTTTGCTTCATGTCTAATAATTCTCAAATTAGATACTTTGTGAAATACTTAAGGTTTACTATTTTATGATGTGATAAATAAAAAGATGGTATGTTTTCAGTTCTGGTTACATTTTATGATTCTTAATTTTTGATAAAGTTAGTTTGGTATACACTATTGTTTTGAGATACTTAATTGTTTGTAAATTTTGTATTGGATAGAATAATAGTAGCAATAGTTGTGATGTGTGCCAAAGTTAAAAGAGACGACATGTAAAAACGGCATCATTTAAAGCAACAATATATCATATACATAATATTTTTTTTTTGAAATTTTGTATCTACGAATAATAAAATATCGGATATTCCGCAATTGAAAAAAACTGACATTGATACTCAATATAAATAATAAGCTTTAATTTGATATATAAAAATGTAATTGTACTTGATACATAAGTCTTATTATTATAGATCAGTTAATTTGATACTTAATAGAAACAATAAGCTAAAATTATACTTAATACATAATTCTAACTACATATGATAAATCAGTCAAATTGATACTTAATAGAAACAATAAGCCAACTGATGAATATTATGTTGTTTACCTTGAAAGGTAAATAAGTAATTTTGAAAAGATTCAATGGTTCAATTACCAGATAAGAAATTGTCTTGTCATCTCAATACAAAAGAATATT
This sequence comes from Solanum peruvianum, assembly GCA_027705065.1. Classification (NCBI taxonomy): domain Eukaryota; kingdom Viridiplantae; phylum Streptophyta; class Magnoliopsida; order Solanales; family Solanaceae; genus Solanum; species Solanum peruvianum. The sequence continues at coordinate 20,589 of JAKWJD010001736.1, read as the reverse complement.
TCGACGGTCACGAAAAGAAAAAAAAAGAGAACTCAAGTGATAAGCTAACTACGAGCATAAATAGTTGTGGACGTTATAGACATAAAAGTCAAAACACGCGATCTTGTATTTTCTTACCTACAGAAAAGTGATACATTTTTTTAAGAGTAATACATTCAATTTTCCCAATATAGAGAAGTGTTATTGTTAAATATTAATAAATAGAAATTTGTTCAACTTTGTGACATTTCTGCTAGAAAATAATTTAGAGCCTGTTTGGCTCAACTTAAAAGCTGGTCAAACTGACTTAAAACTGGTTTTTGACTTACTTAACTGTTTGGCAATACTCAAAATAGCTTATTTTAAGTTAAAAATGTCACGACCCAAATCGGGGACGCGACTGGCACCCCACATTTACCCTCCTATGTGAGCGAACCAACCAATCTAACCCTTATCATTTCAAGATATATCAACAGAAAATAATGCGGAAGACTTAAACTCATTAATAAAACAATTCAAACTATTATTATTATCCCCAAAATCTGGAAGTCATCATCACAACATCTATCCTCAAATTTCTAAACTAAAAACGTCTAAGAAGCTAAAACAATTAAAAGCTAGTCCATGCCGGAAGTTCAAGGCATCAAGACTTGAAGAAGAAGATCCAGTCCAAGCTAGACGCATTAGCTCACCCTGAATTTCCGAAGGTAGTGAAGACTGGCTAGATCTACTGTTGAGTTGAAGTTGACAGAACGTTTGCTGCATTCCACAAATAACAAAGAAGAAACATAAAAGTAGGGGGTCAGTACAACCACTAGTACTGAGTAGATATCATCGGCCAACTCAAAATAGAAGATAATATATATCGAGTAATATTATAAATCAACTATAAACTCAACATGTAGCAACAACAAGTACTATAATCATCAACAAGTACCATCAAGTTCATCCATGAGGGCTCAAGCCTCAATACCATACTCATTTGGGAATTAAGTTCATTAGATTGAGTATATTCATTATCTTTCAAGATTCATTATCTTTCTTCCTCTTGTGTCGGTACGTGACACTTCGATCCCCTACCACTATGTGTCGGTACGTGACACTCTGATCCCCTAATTCTACGTGTCGGTTCGTGACACCCGATCCCCTATATGTGTCAGTACGTGACACTCGATCCCCTATATGTGTCAGAACGTGACACTCCGATCCCCTATATGTGTCGGTACGTGACACTCCGATCCCCTAATTCTACCTGTCGGTTCGTGACACCCGATCCCCTATATGTGTCGGTACGTGACACTCCGATCCCCTATATGTGTCGGAAGGTGACACTCCGATCCCCTATATGTGTCGGTACGTGACACTCTGATCCCCTAATTCTACGTGTCGGTTCGTGACACCCGTCCCACTAATACTATGTGTCGGAACGTGACACTCCGATCCACTAATACTATGTGTCGGAACGTGACACTCCGATCCACTAATCTCATTCTATCCGTTCATCAAGCCTTCTCTATACCAAGGCATCATCAATCCCATTACTTTAACTCATTAAGCCTTCTTTTATACCAAGGCATCATCATTAATGAGTAGATTAAAGTTTCTTTCAAGATTTGGGATTCAATAGTTTTCATCATGCTTGTTTTATCAAAATCACATAATCATATTCATGCAAGCATACAATTAAGCATATAGACAGGTTTACAATACCACCAATACATATCATTCACTATTAAGAGTTCACACTACGAATATCGTAAAAACCATAACCTACCTCCACCGAAGAATTGGAATCAACAAGCAATTTCCCAAGCTTTGATATTCCCTCTGCCTCTTGATCGATCAATTTCTCTCTCTCTTTGTTCTTTCTATTTTCTTTATTCCAACCCTCTTTCTTTTTACCCTAATTAACATATAATTAAGTGTAAAAATGACAATAATACCCCACTAATTAATCCAAGTTACCTCTTTTATCCCTCAAGAATTTGAGTTATTAATATAAACCCACGAAATCTATAATTAAGGAAAGAATAGTCCAAAACGTCCCTTAAAACGTGTAAAGAAATCCGATTCTGCCTGGGATTTGCGCAACCTGTGACGGCCCGTCGTGCCTGCGACGGTCCGTCATGCAGGTTCGTCATAGACTCGTTTTACTTAGGGAGTCTGTGACGGCCCGTCGTACATACGACGGTCCATCCTGCACTTCCGTCATGACGTTCAGAGACTCGTTTCCCGTACCAAATTCTCAAAAGTTGAAGTGTTTTGAAACGGGGGCTCACGACGGTTCGTCGTACCTGTGACAGTCCGTCCTGCCATTCCGTCACGAAGTTCAGAGAGTCGATTTTCAGTACCCCTTTTTAGAATTTCTAAGTGTTTTGGAACGAGGCACCCTCGACGGTCCGTCGTGCCCACGACGGTCCGTCGTGGTACCCGTCGTTCCAGCCAGTTTTTCCAGAATTAAAATCTGCTGCTCAAAACGACTAAACAGGTCGTTACAAAAAAAAACTTATTTGAAGCCAAAAGTTAAAAGCTGGGGTAGGGGTGCTTTTTTTTTTTTTTTTTTTTAGCTTATAAGCTGTTTTAAGTTGACCATATTTTTATGTTTTTTCCCTTAATATTTTTATACAATCTCCAAATTACCCATATAACTCTAACATCTCTTTCTTCTATTTTTCCCTTTTCACGTTTGGCATAACAACTTCAGCACTTTTATCCAAACGCATAACTACTTATTTTAAAAATAAGTTTCAGCACTTTCAAAAGTACTTTTTTAAAGCTGCTTTTATTAAACCCATCCAAACGGCCCTTAATCACACTGTTAAACTATTAATTTTATAAATCTGATAAAACATTATATATATATATATATATATATCTATCTATATATATATATATATATATATATATATATTAATAAAAATGTATATGATACATCATGATTTGGACCACCCTATTTGCTATAACTTTACGTTAAGTATCACTTATAAAAGGAAATATAAAATACTATATTTGATACATTTATTTATGTAATTGGTATGTATTGAAATATACATTGGTGTGGTTAGATATAAAGTGTATCTTTACTTAATAAATAACCTCTTGAATGATAAAATTGTGTGATACTTAAATTTATAGAACTTATTTTTATCAGATAATTTTTAAAAGTATCCTATTTGTATTGTATACCACAATCACTATAATATAAGCAAAAAATAAAGAAAAATATACATACTAAGATCAAAATTAAAATACATTAAAATTTAAATTCAAAATAATAAAATTTTTAGAGAAATAACTAATTATCCAGAAACCAACCTCATAAGATTGTTAATCATAGATCATTTTCTTCAAAGATAATACACCACATCGCAAATGCAACAATTCTATCCTTTTTTGGGGGTCTTCCATATTCGCTTTAAAAGATGAAGTTTCATTCTTTTTCGATTTCGTCTTCTAAATATTATCATCTTCATTGTTAATGGACCCTACAAGCTTTTGGATCTATTTTCAGCCCAATCATCATCGTCGGAATCATAATGAGTTGAATAGATCTATTTCATGAAAATTTTTATCATCAAAACAAAATACACAAGGTACCATACTAAAAAGACGGAGCAGAATTCATATGTATAAGAAAATGTAAATTAAAAACGTTATTTCTTTCAATAAAAAATGAATCTAAAGAATGAAAATAAAAATTGATGAAGAAATAGTTCTACGTCTTTAGGAACTTGAAATTGATGAACTTGAGAGAGAATAGATTTGAAATTAAAAATTGAGTAATTGATGTAATTGCTGATATATGAGAGTGATTTTAGGCGTAATAATAGAAACAAAAACGTTGGATTGGAAGGGATGTAAATAGTATATCTGGAACATGAGAGAAAAAATAAAAGAAGGATTTTTGAAATATTTTAAAATGATAGGGAATTTTGAATTATAAAAGAAAAATTGTGTAGTTAGGTAAATTTTCCCATTTAAAATTTCCAAAAATGACCTTCTGGGTCATTACACTCTTCTATATAATAGAAATATATATACACTAGATATTTTAAGGCCCGTATTATTTCACATATTTTATTGAAAAAATTACATAAATTCACAACTCAAGATATAATAATCTTCTCTCGATACATCTATTTCCTCAGGGATACATATCCATCCCCTCTCGAATACACCCCTTTCCAAAGTACTATGTCATTTGCAATGTATTGGAAATCAAGAAATGTACTTGATTTGACATAGTGTATCACTGCATATAATAATGTTCTTTGTTTCTTAATAAATATTTTTGGGTTTTGAATATGATTGTTTTCATAGGGAGCAATCCGAATAGACCCTATTTCGGTGAACATTAGAATTAGAATTAAATGAACTCTAATATGAATATCGAATACTGAATAATATTAAAATAAATTAACCCAAAATACTTTTAAGTATAATTGGTGTTAACAATGGGTAGATGCAATTTTTAGGTTGTAGAACACTCAAGTCTAATATTTAATTTAGTTATTTTTACTTAATGACACAAATTTATTAGGATTCGAAGTTAATTTGTTTGTTAGATTGAATATGTCATGACCCAAAACGAGCCGCGAGTGGCACCTACACATTTCCCCTATGTGAGCGAACCAACCAATCTAAACCCCAATCATTTACCAATATTTCAACCATAATGAACAAAATACAATGCGGAAGACTCAAAATCTTATTATATAACCAATAAACAAGCTCTAAAAAAGGGTTTTATCAACTATTATCCCCAAAATCTGAAAGTCATCACACCAAGAACATCTATCCTCAAATTTCTAAATCTAAGAGTATTTAAGAAGCTAAAATAAGTAAAAGAAATGGTCCATGTCCGAGCTTCAAGACGTCAAGACGTGAAGGAGAGAATCCAGTCCGAGCTAGGAATAATAGCTCACCCTGAAATCTGATATGCTGAGGACTGGCTAGAGTTGCGGACGAGTCGAAGTCGATGGCACGTTTGCTGCATTCCATAAATAACAAAGAGAAAAATACAAGTAGGGGTCAGTACAAGGAACACGTACTGAGTAGGTATCATCGGCCAACTCAAAATAGAAAGCAATATATATCGAATAATAATATAAAATCAACTACAATACTCAACAGGTAACAACAACAAGTACAAAACCCTTTGGCAACAACACCAAGCACATCTATGAGGACTCAAGCCTCCACACCATACTCATTTGGGGAATAGGTTCTTTAAATTGAGTATGTTAACATAATTACAGATTCATTCTCTTTATTCTTCTTGTGTCGGAACGTGACACTCCGATCCCCTAATACTACGTGTCGGTTCGTCACCCGATCCCCTAATACTACGTGTCGGTTCGTGACACCCGATCCCCTAATACTACGTGTCCGGTTCGTGACACCCGATCCCCTAATACTACGTGTCGGTTCGTGATACCGATCCCCTAATACTACGTGTCGTTTCGTGACACCCGATCCTTAACCTCATCTTTTTAGTTCATCAAGCCTTCTTTTACGTCAATGCATCATCATTAATAGAGTGGATTTAAGGTTTTTAAGATTCCACAGTATCATCATTATAATCCATCACCATTTACATAATCACAACATGCAACAACACAATTAAGCATATAGAAGACTTTATAATACCACCCAATACATATCAATCGCTATTTAGAGTTTACTATGAATAGCATAAACCATAACCACCTCCACCGAAGAATTCGTGATCAAGCAAGCTACTTATCAATGCCTTGCTTCCTCTTCACTTCTCCCTCTCTCGTTCGTTCTCCCCTTCTCTCTGTTCTTTCTAATTTTCCTTATTCAAACTCTTTTTCTTTTACCCTAATTATCATATAATTAAGTATAAAAGATGATAAAAGTAACCCACTATTTATTTCAAGGTTATCTCCTTTAACCACCAAGAAATTAAATTATTAAACTTACCCCACTAATTTCATAATTATAAGCATGAATAGTCCAAAACGCCCCTTAAAAACTTTTAGCAGAAATCCGATCCAGTCGAGGTTACGCCACTCGTGACGGCCCGTCGTACCTGCGACGGTCCGTCCTGCATGTCGGTCACAAAGTTCAGAGACTCAATTTCAATAAAAAGGTCTGTGACGGTCCGTCGTGGCTGCGACGGTCCGTGCTGCAGTTCCGTCGTGAAGTTCAGAGAGTTGATCCCCGTACCCAACTTTCAGAGTTTAAGTGTTTTGGGACGGAGATCCTCGACTATCTGTCGTGACCATGACAGTCCATCGTGTGGTCCGTCGACACAGTCAGTTTTTTATCAAAAGTAATTCTGCTGCTCGAAACGACTAAACAGGTCGTTACAAATAGATACCATTTACCCATCGTTCGTCCTCGAACGATCACAAGAAGAAAAACAAGGGCGAGAAAGAGTACCTGAATCTGTAAAAAGGTGTGGGGTATCTTTCTTGCATATCAGTCTCCTTCTCCCAAGTGGACTCTTCAACTGGCCGATTCTACCATTGAACTTTGATGGATGCAATCTCTCTTGATCTCAACTTGCAGAGATTCTCTATTTGAATAGCAACAGGCTCCTCCTCATAAGACAAATTCTCAGCAAGAAGAACCGAATCCCAACGATAATGTAGTTTCCATCCCATGGTATCTTTTCAGCATAGAACATGAAATACGGGTGTACTCCTGAGAGTCCTGGAGGTAATGCCAATTCATAAGACACCTCCCCCATGCGCTTCAGAACTTCAAATGGACCAATATACCTCGGACTAAGCTTACCTCGCTTACCAAACCGCATCACCCCTTTCATGGGTGAAACCTTCAGCAAGACTTGTTCACCCTCCATAAAATCCAAGTATCTAACCTTTCGATCTGCATATTCCTTCTGCCTACTTTGAACCGCTAAAAGCTTTTCTTGAATAAATTTCACTTTCTCTAATGATTCCCTCAAGAGATCGGTATCCCATGGTCTTACCTCAAATGCATCAAACCAACCAATGGGAGACCTACATCTCCTCCCATACAGTGTCTCAAATGGGGCCATATCAATACTTGAGTGATAGCTATTATTGTATAAGAATTCTGCTAAGGATAAGAAGTTATCCCAATGAACCAAAATTCTATCACACATGCACGAAGCATATCCTCCAAAACCTGAATCGTTCGCTCAGACTGACCATCGGTCTGAGGGTGAAACGCAGTACTAAGGTCCAACCTAGTACCTAATTCAGCATGCAATGTCCTCCAAAACTTAGAAGTAATTGCGTACCTCTATTTGATATGATGGAAAGTGGAACCCCATGCAATCGAACAATTTCAGAGATATAGAGTTTGGCTAACTTCTCTGCATTGTAAGTTACCTTAACCGGAATGAAGTGAGCGGACTTAGTTAATTTGTCAACAATTATCCAAATGGAATCAAACTTACCCAATGTCTTTGGAAGACCAACTACGAAATCCATTGCAATTCTTTCCCACTTCCATTCAGGAATGGGCATTCTCTAAAGTGTTCCTCCGGGCCTCTGGAGTTCATACTTTACCTGCTGACAATTCGGGCATTGGGCGACAAAATCAACAATGTCACGCTTCATTCTACTCCACCAAAAATGTTGCTTTAGGTCACGATACATCTTGGTTGCACCAGGATGTATAGAATATACTGAACTACGAGCCTCTGTAAGAATAGTGTGGATCAAATCATCAACACGGGGCACACATACCCTTCCATTAATTCTCAAAACACCTTCCTCATCAATTATTGCCTTTTTAGCCTCCCCTCGCAATAACATATCTCGAACTCGTCTCAGCTTTTCATCATTAAACTGCTTTCCCTTAATCTTGTCAAGAAAAGAAGATCTTGCCTCCACACAGGCCAACAATCCTCCTTTCTCTAGTACTTCCAGCCTCATAAAGTCATTATCCAGAGTCTGAACCTCTCTAGCCAATGGGCGTCTAGAAACCTGTAAGTGGGCTAGACTTCCCATGCTCCCTGTTTTTCTACTTAAAGCATCTGCCACAACATTAGCTTTTCCTGGATGATACGAAATAGTAATATCGTAGTTCTTCAGTAGTTCCATCCACCTCCTCTGTCTCAAATTCAAATCTTTCTGAGTAAAGACATATTGTAGACTACGATGGTCTGTATAGGCTTCACACTTAACCCCATATAGATAATGCCTCCATTGCTTTAATGCAAACACGACTGCAGCCAACTCCAAATCATGGGTCGGATAGTTACGTTCATGCACTTTTAATTGCCTTGAAGCATAAGCAATCACATTTCTCTCTTGCATTATCACTGCACCCAACCCAGAATAAGATGCATCACAATAAACAGTGAAATTCTTACCTTCCACTGGCAAGGTCAGAATTGGTGCAGTAGTTAACAAGGTCTTGAGTTTCTGGAAGTTTTCTTTACATTCGTCCGACCATACAAATGGAACATTCTGCTTAGTCAAGTTTGTCAATTGGGAAGCAACCGAAGAAAATCCCTTGACAAATCGACGGTAGTAGCTAGCTAAACCAACAAAGCTCCTTACTTCTGTAACATTAGTAGGTCTTACCCAACTCTTCACTGCTCTTATAAGGATCCACCATCACTCCATCATTAGAAACTACGTGCCCCAAGAAGGACACTAAATCTAGCCAAAACTCACACTTGGAGAATTGGCATAAAGCTTTTTCTCCCTCAATACTTCCAATACAATTCTCAATGCTCTCATGTTCTTTCCTACTCGTTTGAGTATATCAGTATATCATCAATAAACACAATGACAAAGAGATCCAGATATGGCTTAAAAATCCCGTTCATCGGGCTCATGAAGGCAGCGGGGGCATTCGTAAGCCCAAAAGACATTACTAAGAATTCATAATGTGCATACCTGGTTCGAAAAGCAGACTTTGGCACATCCGTTGCCCGTATTTTCAATTGATGATAACCAGATCTCAAATCAATTTTTGAGAAGGTACAAACACCTTGTAACTGTTCGAACAAATCATCAATGCGAGGAAGAGGATACTTGTTCTTAACAGTTACCTTATTCAATTGCCTGTAGTCTATGCATATCCGAAAACTTCCATCCTTCTTTTTCACAAATAAAATAGGAGCACCCAAGGGGATGCACTTGGTCTAATAAATCCCTTACCTAACAACTCCTGAAGTTGGGCCTTTAATTCCCTTAACTCAGCGGGAGCCATTCTATAAGGGGGTATGGAAATGGGGCGAGTACCCGGCTCCAGATCAATAGAAAAGTCAATATCCCTATCGGGTGGCATACCAGAAAGGTCTGCAGGAAACACATCCAGAAACTCACGGACTATCGAAATAGACTCAATCAAAGGTACTTGGGAAGTATCATCCCTGAGATGTGCCAAGAAAGCTAAAGAACCCTTACTAACCATTCTCTTAGTACGAAGAAAGGAGATGATACGAACTGGGGTGGAAGTGTAGTCACCCTCCCACACTAGCGGATCTGTCCCAGGCTTGGCCAATGTCATAGTTTTAGCATTACAATCTAAGATTGCAAAATTTGGAGAAAGCCAAGTCATACCCAGAATTACATCGAAATCAACCATTTCTAGGATAATCAAGTCTACATGAGTATTTCCCCCCACAAAAGTCACAAGACAAGACCTATACACCTTCTCAATTATCACGGACTCACCCACAGGAGTAGAGACACGAATAGGCATGTCAAGCAATTCACAATGTAAATCAAGACCAGTAGCAAATGAGGAAGATACATATGAAAATGTGGATCCAGGATCAAATAATACAGAAGCCATGCAATCACAAACCAAAAGATTACCTGTGATAACAACATCAGATGTCTCTGCTTCAGTCCTCCCGGGGAAGGCATAACAATGGGCCCTATCAGCTGTCTGCCCGTTGCCCCTACCATGTTGCGCTGCAGTAGCTCCAGTTTGCCCGCCACCCTGGTTGATTTGGTGACCACCATTACCTTGACCACCACGTCCTCCTTAATGGCGGACTCTTCCATGACCACTTCTACCTCTGACTATTGGGGGTCTGTAACTCTATTTTGGACAATATCTCCTAATATTTCCAGTCTCCCCACATCCATAACACTCTCTGGGGTCAAGCATAGGTCTCTGTGAGAACGACGAAGTCTGGGGATAACCTCCAAACTCAGAGGAATGTTGGCTGGTCTGCGATGGACCCCCAGCTACAGCCTGCAATGAAGACTGAATAGGTCGGGCTGGGTAACCTCCTGATCTCTGCCCTCTGGATTAAGAACCATTAAACTCACTTCCCTTACGAAACTTCTTAGATGTCGATGCCATGGTAAAGTCGTTTGGCTTCACTTCCTCCACCTCTATCACAAAACCTACCACTTCCTGAAAGGATTTTGCTGCAAAAGCTACCTGTAAGGCTGGGATCTGCAAATCTAACCTCAATCCCTTCATAAAACGATGAATCCGCTCTTGCGGACTGAAGCAAAGCTGGGTGGCATACCTGTATAGTGCAGAAATTTGGCCTCATAAGCAGTAACAGACATCCTTCCTTGCTCTAGGCTCAGAAACTCATCTCTCCTCCTATCCCTCAAAGTCCGGGGTATATACTTGTCCATAAATAAGCTAGAGAATGATGCCCAAGTCATAGGTGGTGCCTGTGCTGGTTGACACTCAACATATGACCGCCACCACATTTTGGCGTTCCCCTGAAACAGATAGGTCACAAACTCAACGCCAAATCGTTCTACTATGCCCATCTTATGTAGCAACTCATGACAATCAACCAGAAAATCATAGGCATCCTCAGATTCAGCACCCTTGAAGACTGGCGGTTTCAATTTCAAGAATTTAGTGAAAAGCTCATGTTGATCACTCGTCATCATAGGTCCTGTAGTCAATCGAGGAAACGTGCCTATTTTAAATGAGGCATCCATGCGGGGAGCCACAGCAGCGGCATGTTGTACTCCCAAAACCTGAGGTGCTGGTGCAAAAAACACTGGAGGTGTCTGGCCCTGGTCAGATAACCCGCTAAGATAGGAAAGAACCTGATTAATCATCTCTGGGGTAGGTTGGGGTGGTAATTCCTCATCTCGCACTTGTTCATTTTCACCTCCCTCACCCTCTCTTTCTACCTCGTCAGTCGGTGGAGGAGTCACCGCCCTAGTACCAGTTGGACCAGGTGTTTGTCCTCTACCTCTAGAGGACGTCCTCCCGCGACCTCTACCACGGCCTCTTGCCGCGCTCCTCTTCTAGCTACAGCCACACTGGCTGGCTCAGACGCATCCTGTCTTGCCGGTGTTGGTGTTGGCCAGTTGTTGCTCTAGTTCTAACCATCTGCGAAATAGAGTGAGCATGTCAGATACCAATTTGTATCACCTAGATACCAATTGGATCCAAGTAATAGCACGAAAGAAAGAAAGAATGAAATTTTCCTAAAGTCCTATAGCCTCTCAAAGAAAAGTAAAGGCGTCCCCTACCGTTCCTCAAACTCTACTAGACTCGTTCTTGTGTGATGAGACCAACGAACCTAATGCTCTGATACCAAGTTTGTCACGAACCAAAACGAGCCGCGAGTGGCACCCACACTTATCCCCCTATGTGAGCGAACCAACCAATCTAAACCCCAATCATTTACCAATATTTCAACCATAATGAACAAAATACAATGCGGAAGACTCAAAATCTTATTAATATAACCAATAAACAAGCTTCTAAAGGTTTTATCAACTATTATCCCCAAAATCTGGAAGTCATCACACCAAGAACATCTATCCTCAAATTTCTAAATCTAAGATTATTTAAGAAGCTAAAATAAGTAAAAGAAATGGTCCATGTCCGAGCTTCAAGACATCAAGACGTGAAGGAGAGAATCCAGTCCGAGCTAGGAATAATAGCTCACCCTGAAATTTGATATGCTGAGGACTGGCTAGAGTTGCGGACGAGTCGAAGTCGATGGCACGTTTGCTGCATTCCATAAATAACAAAGATAAAAATACAGTAGGGGTCAGTACAAGGAACACGTACTGAGTAGGTATCATCGGCCAACTCAAAATAGAAAGCAATATATATCGAATAATAATATAAAATCAACTACAATACTCAACAGGAACAACAACAAGTACAAAACCCTTTGGCAACAACACCAAGCACATCTATGAGGACTCACCTCCACCCATACTCATTTGGGAATAGGTTCTTTAAATTGAGTATGTTAACATAATTCCAGATTCATTCTCTTTATTCTTCTTGTGTCGGAACGTGACACTCCGATCCCCTAATACTACGTGTCGGTTCGTGACACCCGATCCCCTAATACTACGTGTCGGTTCGTGACACCCGATCCCCTAATACTACGTGTCGGTTCGTGACACCCGATCCATTAACCTCATTCTTTTAGTTCATCAAGCCTTCTTTTACGTCAAGGCATCATCATTAATAGAGTGGATTTAAGGTTTTTAAGATTCCACAGTATCATCATTATAATCCATCCCCATTTACATAATCACAACAAACAACAACACAATTAAGCATATAGAAGACTTTACAATACCACCCAATACATATCAATCGCTATTTAGAGTTTACTATGAAATAGCATAAACCATAACCTACCTCCACCGAAGAATCGTGATCAAGCAAGCTACTTATCAATGCCTTTGCTTTCCTCTTCACTTCTCTCTCTCTCGTTCGTCGTTCTCCCCTCTTCTCTCTGTTCTTTCTATTTTTCCTTATTCAAACTCTTTTTCTTTTACCCTAATTATCATATAATTAAGTATAAAAGATGATAAAAGTAACCCACTATTTATTTCAGGTTATCTCCTTTAACCCCAAGTAATTAAATTATTAAACTTACCCCACTAATTTCATAATTAGAAGCATGAATAGTCCAAACACCCCTTATAAACTTTTAGCAGAAATCCGACCCAGTCGAGGTTACGCCACTTGTGACGGCCCGTCGTACCTGCGACGGTCCGTCCTGCATGTCCGTCACAAAGTTCAGAGACTCAATTTCAGTAAAAAGGTCTGTGACGGTCCGTCGTGGCTACGATGGTCCGTGCTGCAGTTCCATCGTGAAGTTCAGAGAGTTGATCCCCGTACCCAACTTTCAGAGTTTAAGTGTTTTGGGACGGAGATCCTCGACGATCCGTCGTGACCATGACGGTCCGTCGTATGGTCCGTCGACACTGTCAATTTTTTATCAAAAGTAATTCTGCTGCTCGAAACGACTAAACAGGTCGTTACAGAATATTGTCTTATATAAAAATCATGAATCATTATATATTATCATCTTGAAATTTATCCTATTCATTTCCATTAATCTATCATATTTTTCTTTATAATTTGTTAAAAAATAATGTTCATTTTCTGTTCTTAGTTCTAACTCCACATGACATATTTAAGATCACAAGCTGAAAAGACATTTAGTATATTTCACATATTTTTATTTTAAAATTATAAGATTAAGAACTTTTTCTTAATTTTTAAACTTCATACCAAATCAAAATAAAACAAGCAAATTATAATTGGAACTAACATGCACGTTTCATTATCACGTGAAGTTAACAAATTAAAATTACAACTAACATGTAGGTTCATTATCACATGAATTTCTATGTATATATAATTTATCCTAATGAACATAATTCTTTTTAGCATGGTACAATTTGTTTTTGGTTCTCTTTTTTCATGCACAATAACTTATAGGATAATATAATTAGAATTAGACGTTAAATTAACATGATATTTTCATATTACATATAATAGTGATTTCCTTGCCCATTTATCTTATTTAAAAATTTATTCATAATTTTTAAAATTACTATTAGACATTTGCTATTTTTGTTATCTCTTTCTTAACTTCTTATTTCAGACCAAAGAATAATAATATTAAGTAAATAAAGTAAAAAATCTACTATAATTGATTAAATATAATAAGATTAAATTTAAAACTTAAACTAATCTATTATAAAAGACGTTCCTATCATTAGTGTACGTAGATTGAACACAGAAAATATTTAATATTTGATTCAAAAATTTTAAAACTATTTATTTAAAATTTAGTGAATCTCTTAATTTATTTTAGTTTCATTTAATTTATCTATCTATTTTATTTATTAATTTTTGTTTTTACGCTACCTAATTAAATTATTTTTATTTTTATTTAAATATTTAATACATTTTAAAATCATTTTTGTTTCTTTTTATACTTATTTTCATGCAAAAATTAAAGGTGTTAATGTAATATAAATTGATTTTAAAAAGTGGGTCTCACCATTTTAAGATAATATGATTATTTATGATATTTATTATGATTTTTATGACAAGAAGTACACGTAACCATCATTTGGTTGGTATTTGGGAAACTCATACTTTAGAAGCAAAAATCATGAGTGTGTTTGGTATGAAGGAAAATATTTTTCAATTTTCCCATGTTTGGTTGAGATAAAAGTTTTGCAAAATGTTTTCCAACTCAACTCATTTTCCTCAAAATTAAGGAAAAGAACTTCACTTCAAAATTAAGGAACATTTTCTATAACTCTCCTCCAATTCAGATTACATTTTTTTTTTGGAAAAAAAAATCAATTAAAAAAATATTTTCAATTTCAAAAATTATTTTTTCACCTGATCCTTGACCCCCCCACACCGGCCAGCCTCCCCCCCCACCCCATCCCCTCCCAAAAATTAATTTTCCTTTTTAAAAATATTTTCAACTTCAAATTTTTATTTGTAAACTCCTACCCCTCCCCCCGCCCCCAGCCAGCTCTCCTACCAGCCCCCACCCACCCCAATCCCCAAAAAAAAAAATTTGTTTTTTTTAAAAATACTATCAACTTCAAATTTTTATTTTTTCACTCATATCCCCTCCCCTCCCCCTCCCCCCACCCCCACCCACTACCCCACCCCACCCCTACCCCACCATCCAAAAAAATAATAATTTTGATTTTGAAAAATATTTTCAATGTCATAAATTATTTTTTACTCTAGTAAAATGAAAAATGTCTCTCAAACCCATTTTTTTCATTCATACATCAAACACTAAAAATCATTTCCAGAAAAATTTTCTACTCACCAACCAAACATGAGAAAATAAGTCCAAAATCTACTTGTTTTCTAGGAAAACATTTTCCTCCATACCAAGCACACCCTATAACTATTTTAAGCAAAAATTTTACTAAAATGACAAAAGTCGCATTGGTCGTCCTAGATTTAAACTCTTCAATATATTAAATACTAGATCTTAGATGTCGATGTCAGCGCGGGCCCAATGTATGATAATTATTTTCTTCAAATTTCTGTCACACAAATGAAAATTGAAAAAAATGAACTAAATTGTTTTTTTTTTTTTTTTTGTAAAAATATTTTAAATTGTTAATTTATGTACCTTTTATGTCATTTTCAAATAATATATGTTACTCCATCTGTTTCATTTTATATGATACACGTGATTTTAAGAAAGTCAAGGAAATTTCTTATATGATTCTCACATATTTTTAGTTCTCTTTTTATTGTGATTCATAGTACTTTTTAGTTCTTATGTCATTTTCAAACAATATATGCAATTTTTTTTGTTTCAATAAAAATAAGGGAATCGACCAAATTTCATTATGGTTTTTAATTATGTTTTTCTAAAAATATCTTGAATAGTTGCATTGATATTTTAAGCTTCTTTTTTATGTCATTTTTAAATATACAACAAATTAGAAATTAAAACGAAGAATTAAAGTTTTCAAATTATTATCTTTTTATATTAAAATATTCAAATCTTTAAAACTCCACATATATGCATAAATTAATAGAAGGAAATCAAAATAATTTTTTTAAAAAGATATATGAAAGCTCATTTTAATAACACATATATATTTCATTTTTAATACATGATCCCTCCTTTTCAATTTATACGAACTTATTTTTTTATTTCATCTCAAAAAGAAAATAACTTCGGAATTTTAATTTTCTTATATAGCATAATTATGTAACGACCCTTTTGGTCGTTTCGAGTGCCAAAATATTTTTTTTTCATAAAATACTTTTCGATAGACTCTAAATGAATATTTTGAACTATTCCTAATTAAAATTATGAAATTAGTAGGGAAGTTTTAATATTTGAGTTAGTTGGTGGTTAAAGAATATAATACTAAAATTGATAGTGGACCACTTTTCCTATTTTTATAATTAAGCATGTATTATAATTAGGGTAATAATAATACGTAGAAGTGTAGAAATAAAAAGAGGCGAGAAGACTAAATAGAAGACCTACGCGAGAGGTAGAGGAAAGCCTCAAATCATCTTTCATTAGGTAAAATCTTATTACGTTTAATTCATGTATGGGTTGATGTAATATTTTAATTACTATATTAATTAGATGGGAAAAAGGGAAAAGTGATATTGACGAAAGTGTTTATATGTTACTCCGCAATAATCTGCCTGCAATCATGGGTAATGATTACCAAATGATTGAGACATTGAATTGATTAGAATGTTAAGATTGGAATTTGGGTTGAGGGTGTAATTGTTAGGCATGAATTTATATTATTATTATTATAATGTTAGGGATAAGAAGATTGAGGTGTTGCTTTTATATGAGTCTGCATATTAATATAAAAATTAATGGCCGAATGCAATAGTAGATTATATTATGGAATTGAAAACTATTTGAAGTGCACTGTAATTGAAAAGTTATGACCAACCATTAATGATCATCAACTAAAATGTTGGTTGGAACTGTTAATCAATTTGATTACTAAGGTTATAATTGAAGTTTAGGTGGACGCTAGCGTGCCACTGGTTTTCGCAACCCAGTGGCTTGCATTTTCATATTTTTGTTCTTATATTATTATTTTATTATCATATATAAATTGAGTTTTAGAATATTGAGATAAGTAATTAAATATTAGGTGCAATATATAATATGAATATCATTGGATTAAGTTATTTGAAGGAATATAGTCGTAGCCTAAGGCTTGAAATCAAGAAATATAGGATTTGTCCTATTAATTGAGATCAAGGTTGAAACTTGATATACAACTGAGTGTGTCTATTTATAAATATTGTATACTTGTTAGGTTGGAAACGTTGCGAGGCACAAGGAAAAGAAAACGTTGGGAATGGACTTGTTTGACTCCGGTTCTTCGGTGGAGGCAGGTTATGGTTTATGCTATTTAATAGTAAACTTTTAATAGAATGATATGCATGAATGATATTGTGAAGTTTTCTATGTACTTGATTGTGTGATTGTGTCGCTTTGTTGTGTGTTTTGTGATAGGTCTGAAATCCTGGGACCGTGAAATTTATAATCTTGAACCCTCTTTATCGAAGTAATGCCTTGAATAAAGAAGCCTTGATGAAATATTATCAATAAATTGAAAGTGGTTATAATAAATGATAAATTAATGACATTATTGGATCGGAGTGTCATATTTTGACACGGTATAATTGGACCGGAGTATCACGTTTTGACACGGTATAATTAGATGGGAGTTGTCACATTCCGACACGGTTTTCTTGGATCGGAGTGTGACGTTTTGACACGGTATAATTGGATCGGAGTGTCACGTTTAGACACGGTATAATTGGATCGGAGTGTCACGTTTCGACATAGTAACATTAAAGGAAAAGAATATTGAACTAATTTAATGTACTCAATCTCAAAGAATTCATTTTCCAACGAACGTGGTGTGGAGGCATGAGTCCTCGTGTGTGCTTGATATTGTTATTGATTACGTACTTGCTTCAGTTGTCACTTGTTCATGTTGTTTGTTGCTTATCACCTAGTAAGTGCTATAGTTGATTTTATACTATTATTATTTGTTTATTAGTTGCTATTTTGGGTTGGCTGATGATACCTACTCAGTGTATGTTGCCTTCTACTGAGACCCTACTTGTATTTTTCTTTTATGGAGTGCAGCAAGTGTACCGGAGAATTTGACTTGCCTTTAACTCTATCAAGTCTCGGCATATCAAGTTCAAGGGTGAGCTATTATTCGAGCTTGGGTTGGATTCTCTCGGTCATTATCTGATGTCCTTAGTTTTCGGACACAAATTACTTTATTTTATTAATTTTGTTGTTTTTGATACTCTAAGACTTAGTAAATGAAGGTTAGATGTCCTTCTTGTGATGACTTTTAGGTTTTGGAAAATGATAGTTAATAAATTTTGGAGCTTTCTATCACGACCCAAAACCGAGCGGCGACTGGCACCCACACTTACCCTCCTATGTGAGCGAACCAACCAACTAAACCTTAACATTTCAATATAATATCGACAGAAAGTAATGCGGAAGACTTAAACTCATTAATAAAAACCAATTCAATAACTTCTAAAATTCAACATCTATTATTATCCCCAAAATCTGGAAGTCATCACCACAAGAACATCTATGATCAAATGACTAAACTAAGAGTATTCTAAAAGCTAAAGTAAGTAAAAGCTAGTCCATGCCGGAACTTCAAGGCATCAAGACATGAGGAAGAAAGTCCAGTCCAAGCTAGAAGCATTAGCTCACCCTGAAGATCCGGTGTGACGAAGACTGGCTAGAATTGCGGTTGAGTTGAAGACGACGGCACGTTTGCTTCACTCTACAAATAACAAGAAAGAAAACATGAAAGTAGGGGTCAGTACAAAACACGGGTACTGAGTAGATATCATCGGTCAACTCAAAATAGAAGACAATATATATCAAGTAATATTATAAAATCAACTATGATACTCAACATGTAGCAACAACAAGTACTATATCATTAACAATTACCGTCAAGTTCACACATGAGGACTCAAGCCTCAATACCATACTCATTTGGAGATTAGATTCATTAGATTGAGTATATTAGCATCTTTCAAGATTCATTATCCATATTCCTCTTGTGTCGGTACGTGACACTCCGCCCCCTCGTTTATCTCTATTCCTCTTGTGTCGGTACGTGACACTCCGATCCCCTACTACGATGTGTCGGAACGTGACACCCGGTCCCCCTAAATCTACGTGTCGATTCATGACACCCGATCCCCCTAAATCTACGTGTCGGTTCGTGACACCCGATCCCCTAAATCTACGTGTCGGTTCGTGACACCCGATCCCTTAATTCTATGTGTCGGAACGTGACACTCCGATCCACTAATCTCATTAAGTTCGTTCATCAAGCCTCCTCTTATACCAAGGCATTATCAATAACAAAGAGATTAGGGTTTTGCAAGATTTGGGATTCAATGACTTCATCATGCTCATATAATCACAATTATATAATCATATTCATGCAAGCATACAATTAAGCACATAGCAGGGTTTACAATACTATCAATACATATCATTCGCTATTAAGAGTTTACTACGAATATCGTAAAAACCATAACCTACCTCCACCGAAGATTAGTGATCAAGCAAGCAAATTCCCCAAAGCTTTGTTTCCTCTTCGTTTCTCCTCTTTCTCGTTCAATCCTCTCTCTCTCTTTGTTCTTTCTATTTTCTTATTCAAACCCTCTTTCTTTTACCCTAATTAGCATATAATTAAGTATAAAAGATGGCAATAATACCCACTAATTAACTCAAAGTTACTCCTTTTAACCCCCAAGTAATTAGACTTATTAACATTAACCCACTACATTATAATTAAAGCAAGAATAGTCAAAAACGTCCCTTAAAACATTTAAAGAAATCCGACCCAGCCTGGGATTACGCAACCTGTGACGGCCCGTCGTGCCTGCGACGGTCCGTCCTGCAGGTCGTCGCAAAGTTCAGAGACTCAATTTCCACCAAAGAGTCTGTGACGGTCCGTCACGCCTGTGACGGTCCGTCTTGCCATGTCGTCACGAAGTTCAGAGAGTCGATTTCAGTACCCAAATTTCAGAATTTCTAAGTGTTTTGAAACGAGACCCTGCGACGGTCCGTCGTGCCCATGACGGTCCATCATGGGGTCCGTCGTCTCAGCCAGTTTTCCAGAAATAAAATCTGCTGCTCAAAACGACTAAACAGGTCGTTACACTTTCACATTATTTTATTATTTATAGTTTAGTTATTGGTATATGTTGAGATTGGATCCCTTGGTTCGCCCACCTAGGAGTTTAGCATTATTTTGTTATTTATAGTTGAATTATTGGTAAATGTTAGGATTGGTTTCCTTGGTTCGCCCACCTAGGATTTTAAGTGTGGGTTCCACTCACGACTCTTTTTGGATCGTGACAAACTTGGTATTAGAGTGTTAGGTTCGGTGATATCATCACACAAGGACAAGTCTAGTAGAGTATTGCGGAATGATACGGGGATGCCTTTACTTTTCTTTGAGAGATTATAAGACTTTTAGAAAACCTCATTCCTTCTTTCTTTCGTGTTAGTAGTTGAATCTATTTGGTATATAGGTGATACCAATTGGTATCTGAACTTCTTCATTCTATCTCAAACATGGTTAGTATTCGAGTATTAGAAGTTGAAACCCTCATCCTTCATTGGTATTCTGAAGATGTTTATGCCTTCATTGTCAATTGTTATGAGCTGCTTCATAAATTGAATATAGTGGAAAGACTTCGTATTGAGTTTGTGACATACTAGTTTCGAGGATACACACAATGTGGTGATAGTCTCATGTTGAGCGTCGATTAGTAATTACACTACTTGTGACACATTTTTCTAGCGTCTTTATGATGAATTCTGTACCATAT